>LPNX011123566.1:198777-219830 GCA_001517045.1 Pseudotsuga menziesii | reverse complement strand
TGTTGTGGTATGGAACACTTATGGACTATATACCTTGAGAGAGAATATAACAGTTTGACACCTTGGTCTTGTGGGTAAAAGGGTTGGTTCCCCACCTTGATGGTACACCTTGGTCCTATCGGTGAAATGGTTATTCTCCCAGTTTGATTGACACACCTTGTTCTTGTTGGTGTAGGGGCTGTTTTCCCACTTTGTCATAACCCCTCTTGTTGACATGTGATCTTATGTTGACCCTTGATTGATCCTTATGCTAGCACCCGATCATAGTGTGGTACCTTAACCATTTTGCTATGTTTTTTATGGGCGTGACTTTCTAGTAGCCCCAAACAACTCAGAGCCTACTCAAGCAAGTTTAGATAGGTCATGGTTTAGTCCAAGAAGCCCCAAGAAGGTCATAGTTCAGTTCAAGCTGACTGAAGAAGGTCACTATTCATATTAGGAAGCACAAAGAAGGTCACAACCCATCTTAGGAGGTCACAGTTCAGACTTGAGTGGACTAATATCTCTGCTGCACTATTTGAGTGTGCTAAGCTGTAAGAAATCCATGGGATTTGAATGGGATACAAACTAAGATCTGGTTTGTGTGTGGAATGTCATCATTACCCGATATTTTATGGACTGTTGTTTCTTGGTCTGCTGCTCCAGCAATTGGGATTTCCTTATGGTTCACTTCAAGCAAACCCAAACACTCAAACGATGTAGTGGAGATCTTAGTCCACTCAAACAAGGATATGGTTTCTTCTAGCAGCCCCAAACAACTCACAACTTACTCAAGAAATCCATGGTATTTGTATGCGATACAAACTAAGATCTGGTTTGTGTGTGGAATGTCATCATTACTTGATATTTTAGGGACTCTTGTTTTTGGTCTGCTCCTCCAGTAATTGGTGTTTCCTTACTTGTTGATTGGGTTACCTTGATTGCTACGATAATTGAGTAAACCTACAGTAATTGAATTTATTCTCTCTCTCTCAAGTATGTCCCTTTTTCATGTAGTGACCTGTCTCTTAATAGGGAAGATCTGATCTAAAAAAAAAATCCTTAGTATAAGGAAGGTTTCAACTCTCCTAGTGGGTTATATTATTTGTTTTCTTTATACTTTGAGTTAGATTTACTACTGTTGTTATTTATTATCTTTGTATTCTTTTCAAATTTAACACATGGACATTTGGGAGTGTTAAAGTTGAAAGAGATGAAAATTATGCTTTAAACTAGCTCTACTAGCTCTACTAGGTCTACAAAATTATGGGATTGTTATTTAGTTTAGTATTTTTTTCTTATTGTTTATTATATTTCTAATCATTGGTTTGCAACTTGTTTTTTATCCATTTGAACTCTACCCTTCTATCCCTTTGATGGAAGGGAGGTGTTTTTGTGCATAGCTAGGGTGAAAACCCAACTACAGTTTTGGAGACTCCACTGGGTCGATCCTTTTCGATCCTCTTGTTTTGAAACTATTTTCTTTATTATGAGTCTCAGCCATCACTCATGTGGTCGATTCGAGTCTGCACGACACCACTGCATGCCCTTGTCAGCCACTATCGACTTTATTTTTTAGTTTTTTTAGTTTCGAACCTATTATGGCTTTTGGGCTGAAATGCATGACCCAGTCGCTGATTTCTGGATGAAACCCATGACCCAGGTCACAAATTCAGCCGCGAAAGGTGCGACTTGCCTCCTAGGCATATTTGCAACTATTTTTTGCAGTAGAACTGACCCAATCGCTGTTGTGTGGCCTGTTTGGGTGACCCATTCATCGCTATCCAGCAGCTAGAAGTGACCTGTCTATTTCTGAGCCATTTTACATTTGTTTTGATTGCTTGAAATGGCCTATTAGCCACTATTTGACTGTTACATGCAATCCGTCTATTTTTGTGCTAGTTTTCTACAATTTTATTCTGTATTTAATTATTAAAATCTAGAAATTAACATTCTTTTTCAGCCCTTCCTCCTCTACTCAGTCATCGCCCTTCAGGGTGTTCTGAGATAAGATGGGGGGTTGAGTAAGCATAGTAATAGAATCCATTTTTTTATTGTTCATTTCCATTACAAACAAGTGACCTTTGAATCTACTGGGAGTGGAGACCATTGGGGGTCTCACGACATTCGTGTCCTCTTTGTTGAGCACCGGGCATTTGGGGTGTGACCTGTGGATCTATGGGTGGACTTGTTTCCACTTTAATGAGAGACCAACAATCCCTATTAGATTTGAAGAATACAAAGGTGGGGTAGTCACACTATTGATTCACAAAAGTAACGGTTAGATTACACATTATTACAGTTTGTCTTGCATTTTATCTGGATTTATTTTTACCTTTCAACCGTCTTTTGGGACAAGCCCTTTGCTAGTTTCTTACAGGGAAATTAGTGTTATTTTCTTATTGCATAATTGAAAGTAAAAATCACAAATTCATACACAAGGTGGACACATTCACACCAAATAATCCAACAAAACTTGATTCATGACTCCGAGAGAACCATAAAAGTAACCAACTTACATAATAATTTTTCGGTTTGGGACATAAGTCTCAACCAACTCAACCATGGGAAGTACTTGGGATTTTCCCTAAAGGTCATTGTGAGAAGTACCATAGGAAATACAAAGTAGCTAGCCAATGAGAGGAATTGCTAAGAGAAACGGGAAACGACCCCTTTCGATTGACTATATACACCTTTGTGAGGAAAAATCCAAGCACTCTTTTTCGAAAGCCTTGGTTGCTGAGTGAATACCTGTGAACCAATAGGAAGTCATTAAAATCGGGGTCCAAATTTCATTACCTATTACTACCATAAGAAACTATTGATCCACCATGTTCTTCCTCATGACTTAGGGGGCACCCCGCTAAGTTTGGATCTTTATACCGTCACCGTCGAGGCCCTCCTCGAAAACCTTCCTCACCTTCATAAGGCCACACAACCTCTGATTCCAACTCAAACTCCTATCAATCCAAGCACAACCTGTCCACTGCACCATTTATCCCCATGGCTAGTGTGAATCCCGATCCCTTCTTTGAAGGGAGGATTGGTAGCTAACCCATGTATCTGCCTCACATCATCACCAACATCCCTTCCAGTGGTACCATCACCACTACACATGTTTCTGTAAGTACACAACCCATCAGTAGTGGCCCTACAATATCCCTCATAATTCAAAGCATACCATCATACATACCTGGGGTTGTGGCCCTTCCACCATTGTCGCAACTATCCCCATTGCAAGAAGTCAACCTTAAGTGCCCCCAGCCATGCATGGATATCACACTCCTGCAAACCTTGATGCCATCATTGGTCCATCCTGAACCAACCTCGGATCGAGCCTACCATTTATGGCTCGTCTTAATTTACCAGACTTGGCTATATTAATGAATGAACCCATCAATCATCAATGTCACTGGCCTCCCATGCCAGCCAAACTTTCGCCAGACATTCCAAAGTTTGAACGAAACGCAGGGGAAGACTCCCAAGACCCCATTATGTTGTTTCATTTATGGTGCTCATTAAACAACATTGTAGATGACTAGATCAGATAGAGATTATTCCAGCACACACTCATAGGCATTGCAACAAAGTGGTATGTCGAACTCCCTCAATCCTCTTACCCTGATTTCAACTGAGTGGCTTTCATGTTCCTTCAATATTTCCAAATTCCTGTCAGATACGACGAAGGTGTGGAAATATTATTATCTTACTGTCACAATACCGCTACTCACATCACCGACCGCATCCATGAATGGTGGTGATGATGTAGCCTATGCAAGATCCAACTTGATGATAGGATCTTCCTTGATTGGTCCTTGAAAACCTTGTTACCGCCCATAGCCAAGGACGTCGCCTCTGAATGTCCCCAATATGAGGAAGAGGCCATCTTAAAGGCCCAAATGTTTTATTTAATTTACGCCCAGTCTGGGTACCTGTACACCATCATACTAGATGCTTCCCATGCCGACACCTCTCACCATGATGCACCAAAGGCATCCCACACTGCAGATGGTGTCATCGGTTCTATCTCCCAACACCCATAGTACTATGTTGCATTCCCTATGATGCCACTACACCCAAGAAACACCACTGGTGGTGCACAACCAAACCAGATATCTGATTAATCAAGGATGATGGCTCGTTTCAGAGCCACAACCTCCTATGTACAACCCACACCAAGTCAGCACGCCCATGCGTCGACCTGGATGGCACAACCATATTCAGGACCAATGGTCGGATTCGTAGCCCCTCTAGCTCCTCCAACATACTATACACCACCTATGCAAGCCGCTTCGGCCCCTACCCCATCTCCTTTGACCTCCTTAGGACAATTTTTTTCTCAGCAGAATCTTCCCAACCAACCCTCCCCTAATAACCAACAAGGGAAGGGTAAGAAAAATTGAGAAAGAAACATGGGTAACAACCAACCATAAGGAGGTGGCCAACAACCTAATCCTCCTAACAACAATGACGCTAACCTGCTGTCACAAAAACCCCAATAGCCTAATCGACCGAGATGAACCGCTCCATTATGGCCTAATCATTCGTGTAAATTATGCAACATCTATGGTCACTACACCTAGGAATGTCTACATATGGACCCCTCTAAGCAATTTATCCAGAACGAAGCTCAATGGGGCACTAATGCAGTAGCACAGGCTCAACCCCACCCAACACCACTAGGCCCTCCACCTATGGTGCTCCAAAACCCCCGCTACCACTCCAAGGAATGGTTTCAAATGCACCCTTGCCCCCACATTCTCCTGTGGCACCCGCCGCGGCTCCACCCATGGAGAATGGAATCCATCACCTTATGACAATGTCAACTGAAGAGGTGAACCTCTAGACTAGACATAGCCAGTACGGATCCACCATAGAAACTGTTGAACCATCAGCGACGTCCACCTTTGGAACTGCCAACATGCCTCTCCACATGCCCCCACCCCCCACTGATGGGGTGGCTAGAGGTCCACGGTTTCCCATACAGCACATCGCCAATAACGCCACTACTAGAGCTGCCTTGAATTGTAACATCGTTGACGACTTAGCTCAGTCACCTACAACCATGTCCGCTCTCTAGGTTCTCAAAACGTGCCCGCCATAGTGGTAAGCATTGTTATCCGCAATTGGTGTCATGGATCCCTCCGATTCCAGATTGATCACATTCGATTTGGATCATGGAGAGCCAAGAATTCCATCCACCGTCGCCTTCTAGATTCTAGTCTCAATTCATAATTTGGTCATACATCGATGTAACACCCCGGTTTTGACCCCATTACATTAATGTATATGATGTATATATTGTAACTAATCGTGGTGTGGAGCTAAAGGAAAAATTCCCACCATTGATTTATTGTTTTATGTTTCAAAAATTAAAATTGTTGTCGAAGGTATATTTTGTGCTAGCCGGCACATTATAATTTTTGGCATCATGTAAATATGCTTCTTAATTAAAAACCCCAACCAGCTATGTCTATGCAACAAGTAATGATATGGCGGCATGATTTTCCTAAGGAATAGGGAGGGAAAATATTTAAAACTTTGGGCCAATGGGGAAAAGCCAAATGTCAAAGGGAGAACCCATCAATTAGTGAACTACCCATTTTGTCTTTTCCCCAATCATTAAATTTTGCCAGAATGTGGTTGAGTTAGTTATTGCATGGGGATGGGAAGAGTATGGGCAACAATTTCGAATTTGGGGAAAACCCATTTTGGGGAAAACCAATTTTGACTTTTGGGGTAAGTAATCACCCAAAAATGCATGCCATTTGCTCCTACATGGACATTCTTCATTTTTTTGGCTCACACAAGGAAGCTTGGGAGCTATTCTTACCTCCATGTTTTTGTTGGCTGAGTGTTTTTCCTTCACGATTGGGAACCTAGGCATTTCTATCATTATCATTCACCACCGTTGGGGCTCTCTCAAGCGGCTGGGAACTCGCTGTAGTCATTTCCTCGTTCTCTTGAGCTGTGGATTCGTTTTTGGTGATGATATGTGGTAGGGTTCCTTTCCACAATGTCCTGTTGCATTTCCCCAATGTTTATCAAGATGAAAATTGTTTTGTGTTCTCAACACAGCAATTGTGGCGTATGGAATTCGTTTTTGGCCACGTTAGGGCCAAAACATCCCTGGGATACGATTTGCTACAGTGGGTTGTTCTTACTCTCCTTGGAAACTAATTTTGTGGCTGAATTGTTTTCCTAAACCAAATAATGGTGGATATTGTTGTGTGTGCAATTGGTCTTTGGACTATGTAGGAGTGGGAAGGAGTTTGCTTGACAAACCTAGTGTTTTGTAGGAGCCTCATAGAAAAAACTAGAGGGTTGGCTCTCTTCTCTACACCCCCTGAATAGCACTGGAAGGGAATTCATGGCCCGAGGATCTGTGCATCAGAGAAGCGAATAATTTCTTGTGTTGGGTGTGTGTGGATGTCTTAGGAGTCAAGCTAGTTCTGGTGTAGGCATCCTTAGCTCTTCAATGAGCCCACTATCTCAACAGACAATGCTTCCATATCCTAATAATCTGATAAAACCAAACATGGATTTGGATTGATTGAGTTTGAAATATCTTTGGTTATGTGTGAGTCTGCTTGTTTTCCTTTTTCTTGGGGAAATCATGCCCAGCTCGGCGGTGGCAGTGTTGCTGAGAAATTAAGGAGCACACTGGCCTATGGTTGAAAGACAAGTATTGTTGTGTGATTACTCATGCGACTATATTGTTTATGTGAATTATTATGAACATGCTAAAATGTGTTGAATGCTTGAATTAAATGTAATTGCTTCCACTAAATGTTAATTCTTAGGCATCTGTGTATCTTGGTTCAATGCATTTTATTTTACGTTTTATGGGGCTAAATGCCCGAGTAGATAGCAGTAATGGGTAGCGTCCTCTTCCCCAGTCAAAGGGTCGAGGATGTTACAATGTGGTATCAGAGCACATGTTGCAGCATGGGCCTCAATGGGCCATGAAGAAGCAATGACAGAGGCAAGGTTACCCTCTGCCCAATTAAGGAAAAATGAGAAAGACGGAAAATTTCAAAAAAATTTCTAAGTATGGAAAATGTCGGATGACTTAGGCTGAAGTCCATCTAATACATTGGATGACTTAGGCTGAAGCTCATCCGATACGTCGGATGAAAAGCTGAGTCCATCTGATAAAGAACCCCATCGAGGAAGAAATTTCAAAAAATTGTCTAAGTGTCAAAAATCGTTGGAAGACATTTGCTGAAGCTATCCGATACGTTAGCTTAGTTAGCCGAAGGGATGCCGATAATGCCAGAGGAGAAAATATAAAGGGAACCAAAGGTATCGGCTGGTAGTAGCCAAAGGTATCGGCTGGGGTAAGCCGAGACACGGTTGACAAGGAAATCGGAGAGAAAAATTTTGAAAATTTTTCAAAGTGTTAAAATTATTGGAAGACGTTTGTTGAAGCGGAGCCGAGGTGTTGGCAAGGCTCATCGAAATGGAGCCGACGCGGCGACAGAAGGAAGATGAGAAGAAAAATTTTCAAATTTTTCTAAGTATAGGAAATATGGGAATTTTTTTTTTGATGTCTCTCGGAAGACAGTGGAAGATCGAGTTGAAGCGTCAGAAGGGAAATGGAGATAGACCCGCCGAAGCGTCGAAAAAGAATAGAAGATCAACCAGCCGATGCGTCAGAAGATAGAGGAAGATCGAGTTGATGCATTGGAATATAGAGGAATATGGATCCAATATGGCATCGAAAGACCAATAAAGTTGGATCCGATAAGGTATCAGAAGACAGATGAAGACTCACCCGATAAGGCATAGGAAGCATTGTCAACTAGTGACCCGATACCTTGTCCTTCTGAAATGATGGTGGAGTCATCTCCCATGTGGATGGGGATGGATTTGCTAGTCTCCAAGGATGAAAAGGAGTCTCTTTCAGCCATCATGTGGTTTGAACCTCCAGAATCAATCAAGAGTGCTTTGGACTTCGAAGTGATTTCCATGAGGGCATGACCTTTTTCATGCCGTGGTTCCCGATCTTGCTGATCTCTCCTCCGAAAGCTCTCTGAAATATTGATGTGATTTCTCTCAAGGAGAGTGGTTACTTCATCAAGATTCTTCTTCATGTAGGCATGTTTAGGGTGGAAGCCCTTTTCGCAATAAGAACACTTTACTTTTTCCTTGCCATGGTGCCCTTTTCCTTTGTTCTTCCTTGAGCCAGAAGACTCATCATGCTGCTGATTTTCAACTCTAGGTTTAGGAGCATCAAATTTAGTTTTTGGGTTCTTCTGCTGCTTTTCTTTACCTTTCAGATCTTTGGGCCCCAAGACATGGAGGGATTGATCACGGGAATATCTGATGATCGCCATCTAGACAAGCTTGTCATGTTCACTTGTTAGGGACTCAATGAAGGAATTGAGTGTAGGCATCTTCCATCCAGGGGTTGCGAGCTTCCCCACATGGAATGTAGAAACAAAAACTGGATAATCAACCCCAAGCTTGGAGAGTATTGCGAGGATGATCTGATCATCCTCCTTCTCCACTTTGCATTGCTTCAAGAGTAAAACAGTATGCTTTAACTTTGTGAAAAAGTGATTCAAAGTCTTGAAATTGGAGGGCTGGAGAGACATTAATTCATTTTCGAGCCGGTAAAATCTCAAGTCATCATGCTTTCCATATAGATTTTCCAATTTGTCCCATACTTCTTTTGGAGTCTTCAACCCCGCAAGATGGAAAAGAAGATCCCGGGAAATAGAGAGGCACAAGAAATCGAAGGCTTCATCCTTCTTGTTCAAGAATCTTGATTTTTCTATGGCTGAACCAGGATCATCTTTAGTGTCCATGGTGACTCTAAAGAGTCCTCTGGAGGGCAGCTAAATCTCCATATCACCTTTCCATGAGTGGAAATTGTATGTAGTCAAAATATCTACTGGGGAGGCCATCTGGATCTACTGGAGCGAATGCTTCACCTGTAGAAAACCTAAAAAATCAAAACAAAAAGGGCAATGTAAGGTCATATAACCTGCACATTTTAGGCTTTCATCACACCTAGCATAGTCAATCAAGCAAGCTTGATCAACAAGTTCTTTACTTGGGGTATTAAGTGGTAAGCCTTGGCTTCTGGTGCAGTGCTAGATTTTTGAGCTATTGCTCAATTTTCATGCAGAAATCTGTCAAAAAGCTTGTTTTTGAGAGATAGAGCTTCGTCCCGCCATGATCTCTAATACCATATTAATCTTGTATATTGATCTAGGAACAAAGAATCAATATCATCAAATATTAATCAACAAATAACTCATGAAATGGTGTAATCGGTCTACTGAAATAGTAGCCACTTTGTATTCACATAAAGAATGAATGATTACAATTACAATGTCATGCTACAAGCATGAATGAATGAGTAATTCGAATCCTCAAGGAGGTCATTCGAATTGAATGAGTGAGTCTAGCTTAACAAACTATAAGCCATAGTCCACACTCAGTTAACCACTGACCAAAAACCTAATTGACTCAACTAAACCCTAACTGAAGCCGGAGTGCAATAAATGACTGAGTCTCAACTGAAAGAGATCAGACACATGTCATAGCAAGCCAACCATCAAGTGCTAGCGCTTCAATGACTCCAATGAACCCCGATGAGGTTAACTGAAGTTGAACTGAACATCAGAAGTTGGTGGAGGCGCCCCTGTTGACTCCAGTTCATTAATTAATCAATTAAATGAAAGGAGGCATTTAATAATGTGCACACATGCTATTTTCAAATGTTATAATCGATGATCAAATCAATGGTATGAAAATCAATGCAAAAATTTTAAATATTTTTGAGGATTTGAAGCAACTAATATTCTTTAATTATTTTTAATCTTGTTCAACTTAAGAATCTCTCAAATTGAAAAATAATCTGAAATAATTTCCTTCAAATATCTACACTAGGGATCCTTGTTTATCATGAGACAAATCATGCAAGGAGCATGTACAGAGGATACACAAATCCCTTTGAAATTATATGATTAAACATTTACACTTGATATCCACTTTATCATTTACAGGACCGCCTAAAAGCACAAGTAAAGAGGATACTCGTGGCTCGATATTATGCTTCAAAAAATAAAATCTAGACTATTACACTTGAGATCCACTTTATTGTTTGTAGGACCACCCAAAAACACAAGAAAATAAGATACTTAGTGGCTCAAAATTATGCTAAAAAAATTCAAATCTAAACTATTACACTAGAGATCGACTTTCTTATTCACAGGACCACCCAAAAGTGCAAGTGAAGAGGATACTCATTGCTTAGACACAACTTATAACTAGAAACTTGAAATGACAATGTATTCCTATGATTGTTCTCATGAAATTTCAAAATTAAAAGATTCAAACTAAGAAATGCACTAATTAAGTATTTTTCTCTTCTTTTGGAGAGTTTTTTTTTGAAATTATCTTAAGTGTAGTGTTCAAATTTTTGAATTTTTCTTATCAAAATTTTCAAAAGATTATCATAATCTAGTTTTAATGTGATTTATAGTTTGTAACAAGTTTTCAACTTCAAGAAATTCAACAATTGATAGACCTAATGTTCCTAAAAACAATGGTCTAAGTTTGTTTATTTTCTTAAATTTTTTGTAATTTAGTTAACAAATCTTCTTAAATATTTAATTAGGTATTTAGAGGTCCAAATACAAGCTTCTAAACCCTTGATCTGATCAAAAAAATGCAAAAATTAAAAAAAATTAAGCACAAACTCACATCTCAGGAGTAGGTCACCCTTCTTGGGTCATTATATGCAACCTAGGTCGCACTAATCAACTCAATTTCAACAACTTGCACAAAGGTCGCTCTGTTAGGGAAATAAATGTGACCCAGTCGCTATTGTGAAGGAAAAAAGTGTGATCGACATATATTTAGAGGAAATATTTCAAGAAATGAGCAAAATTACTTGATATTCATTCAAATTTGTCTCTAATTTACCCTTACTAGAGTGAAAAATAAATCTATGGAAAAAAATTAAAGAATTGATGGCTAAGACACCTAAATTAAGGACAAGAAAATTCAAGAAAATTCAAACCCAATCTCTAGCGGAGCCGCCAATTTGTTAGGTGAGTTTTCCATAAAGAATATCTCTCCCATTGTAAGTATTAATAGGTGAATCTCAATTGACAGAAAATGAATGTAATTATCTTTATTTTCCTAAAATTCAACCAATATTCATGAGTTTGAGAAGGGAGGAAGGTAGGAGAATACTTTGGAAGTGTGCCTCAAGGTGAAGATACTTGATTCTTGAGATTTGCAAAACTTTAGGCCTCCATTAACAACAATTTACCATGCATTCTTACCTCTAGCATGAGTCTTTATTTCTACTAGCAACAACTTAAAAAATATTGAAACTAACTACCAACTTTGAATCTGAAAATAACTTGGAGGAAAAATTTAAACTCAAAAATGGGGGAAAACTAAATTGCTTCATATATATTGAAAAGGAGAATGATACTTACAACCTTATCTTGCAAATATCATCCTTCTCCCTTGCTTTGAGCCATTCCTTTTCCATCCATGCCCTTGATTTCCAAATTTTTTGGAAGTAGAAGAATTTGTGCCCTCAATTCTTCAACATGCTTCTGCTATGATTTTCTATGCCCTTTACATTGCCCCAAATGCCTCCTTTTATAGCATTGGGAATTAGGAATTCAGGAATCAAAATTCAAGGTGGGATAATATGTTTTCCCAAAATTTTGATTTATTTCATCAAAATCCCACTTTCTATAGTTTTTTAGGATTTTGTCATAATCCAAAATTTTAAGCACATTTAATGCATATGCCATGCATTTCCTTCCACTTGGACTTCAACTGATGGAGACTAGAACTTGGCCTTTAAGTGGGTGATTCAACAAATGAAATTTGAATGATACCTTCCATTTGTGGAAATGGTGGTAAGATAAGAGAGGAATGTCTATTAATGTACTTACTTTCTTTCTTCACGTTGTGAGCGAATGGAAAATTGTATTTATGACTATCAATTTCAAAGGGTGTTAATTTGATTGTTAAAAATGTGAGTTTGTGTGATGGGAACATATCGATGCAGGCTTCCAAAGTGTGTTCTCCAATCTACTGCAACCATGGCCATCAGGTCACTTAGATGAACATGCTGCCACTTGTAGTCCTCCCATGAGTGTGAGAGTTATCCAGGACCCTTGCATAGCCAAGGGTATGTCAACCTACCTTTTGAAAGATGTTTTAAAAAAAAAATTCAAACAAATAAAAAGTAAAAAATTATAAATATTTGTTTTCCCCATATCAGTATTATCTTTGATTTCCAATTATATATTCTATATATTATTTTTTATTGCTAACTTTAATTTTTTTTGAAAATACAAGGTTGTTAAGCCTCCTACCATCACCCTACCATCAACCTTTATGCATGCAATGTAGGAGTTATTTTTGGTGATTTTAAATTAAGTATTCTTGCTAAATTCACATAATATTATTTCTCAATGGTAATTTTTCTTAAGAATTAGACAATATTTTTGAGTGTGTTTTTTGTGCCCAGAGTAGGGAGGTGCTCTACAAGTGAGTTTGTGGGAGATGTGTTCCTAATGTTCCTAACATAATATACAAAAATTGTGTGTGTGTGTGTGTGTGTCTATATATATATATATATAATCCAATATGAAAATATCCATCACCCTAAATAAAGAGTGATCATGAACTATTCCTAAGGAACTTTCTTTACATCATAATTGTTACAAAGGATGTCACCCTTAGCACTTCAAAGACATATTTGTCTTTAATTTACAAAATTTCATACAAAATTTTATATATTCATCCTCATGCTAATTTTGGTTGCAATTCTCTTCATATGATGTTTCAACTTACACAAAAATGGTTTTCAAAATTGTACATCATACTTTTATGAGTGGTCTTCTATTCTTCCTTTACTTCTTCTGTCTCCATATGGCTTGGAGCTAACAATAGTGCAAGTTTAGATAGGTTGTTTGTCTCCATGTTTAATTCTATGTAAACATCAGTTATGCCAAGGGATGGGAAGAGATCCAGAAGCCTTCTGATTGCTCTCAAAAGTTGTTGTAAATGAGGAGATTTTATATGAATCTTATTGTTGACCCAATCCACCACCATATTTGCGTCCCCAAAGACCTGTAAATTAGTGACATTTGTGTTTATAACCAACTCTAGAATAACATGTAGAGCTGCTGGTTTTGCTTTATTATTGTTACAAGCCTAGGAGAATATCTCACTTGAACCTTGAATTTCTCTGAGAAGTATAAAACACCTCCTGAACCTCCTAGGGGAGGTTTTCCTTGGCTTTGTCCATCAAAGAAATCCTAGGGGATTACTTTTTTTTATTTCTGGAGGGACAAGTTTCCTTGTCTTGGGATATTTTTCCTTTGATTTATACTCTCTGGTCCACTGCAATACAAGGACCATCATCACTTCATTACAAATCAATATATTATTGAAAATCACTGTATTTCAAGCCCACTAGATTCCATAAGAAAAAGAGGAATGGAGTTCAGTGAAGAGACGTACCAAGCTTTCTACCCACCATGTAGAGGACTTTTGTTCAAGAGAATCCCCAACATGCAACCCTTGAGATTTTAGCTCTTTGCTAGCTTCCTTCCAGACTATTTCTGCATAAGAATAGAGAGAAAACATGTGAGGTCCTATTTCCTCTTCCGAGTGGCATAAAACACACCATCTTGGACCACGTAAACCTCGCTTTTTAAGATTCTCTCATGTAAAAGCTTATTTCTTAGAGCCAACCAAAGGGTAATTTTATCCTTAATAGGGCCTTCAATTTTCCATACTTGTTTCCACCAAGAATTCCTTTCCCCCTAGTAATGTTCTAAGTCCCAATTCTTGTAACCTAGTTTGGCCTTTAAATCCCTTGTTGCAGGGTTTTTGGTCCACACCAGTTTATCTTTCACATATTCTTCTAGATGAATAAAGCAAGACTATAATAGTGAAACATAATCATTCCATTCTTCCTTGACCCCCTCTTCTAGCCCTAAATCGTCATCTTTCTTCCGAGGAGTTTCCCTTTGAAGTGTGTGAGTGTAGGCTTGACTGAGATTTTTTATCCCAAAGCTTCTGAGTTTTTCAATTAATGCCCAAGAAAGTTTGTAACTTTCCCCTACTCCTACCCAAGTATCCTCCCCTAACCGAACTTCCTTCCTGTTTCCTACAAACCAAGCAATCCAATTTCCTATTTGAGGGAACACAAGCACAAAGGAATTCCATCCAATAGATCCATTCTTATAGGTTTTATCTGGTTTTACTATCCATTCTTTGATGGATCCATTAGGGTAATACTTGGACACCAAGACCTTTCCCCAGTAGGAGTTGGGATTCTGTATTAATCGCCACAGGAATTTTTGTAGCTAGGTATTGACAGAATAGAAATGGGTTCTTTAGTCCCCAACCACCAAGTTCCTTTAGATTAACCCATGATTTCCATTTCTCCAAAGGTATTCCTTCCCTCTGTTTACTTGCGATTCCTAAAAAGGAAATTTTTTTTTCTTGATTTTCTTAAGTATACCTTTTGGGATATACACTATTGTATCCCAACATATAGGTATGCTTTGTAAGATTTCCTTGAGCAACACTGGTCTTCCTCCTATTTACAAGAACTTGTTATTCCAAGGGCCCAGTTCTACCTTTAATATTTTTGTATATCCAAAGCCAATCCTTGAAAAAATATGCATTAGGTTTAAGAAAAACCCTAGGTATTTAAAACATTTTGATAGAGGATTTACAATATAAGGAATCTCTGAGGTTAACCTGTTCCTAACTATTTAAGAGATAACATTCTATGAGAGAATGGACTTCTCCACTTTAATGTGCATCCCTGTTGCCTTTTTATATAGATCTAATATCTGTTGAGCTTCTCTTAGGTTCTACCATGTTCCTCCACCCATCATTGCCACATCATCTAGAAACAAAATGTGGGAGAGTTCTTTGGATATCGTGATAATTGTTCCATTGTATCATCCTTCCTTCTTGGCATGTTGAAATAGTATACTTAGGGAATCGACTATGAGAGGGAATAAAAAGGGCCCAAGAGCAGGAACCCCTGTCTTAAACCTCTTGAAAGTATGAAGAAATTAGAAGGTGAGCAATTGATAAGAATCGCAAAGGATGCCGACTGTATACACCCCATTATCCAATTGACTGTTTCTGCAGCCATTCCAATCTAAGTCAACAACAAGAGTAGAATTGTCCAACTGACCCTATCGTAGGCCTTTGATAGATCTAACTTCAGAACAAAATATTTGCTCTTATTTCTATTAATGGTGTGGATAGCCTCCTGTGTTAAAGACAACGCATAGTTGATTTGACGATTAAAGAGAAAACCAAATTGCTCCTCTAAAATAATGTTGCTTAATATTGGCTTAAGACGATGCGCTATTATTTTTGTGATAATTTTATAAACCACATTGCAGCAAGAAATTGGTATAAAATCTTCGAAAGATGAAGAGTTTTGTTTTTTGGGAACGAGGGCCAAAAAAGTTGAATACAGGGCTCCCAATACCTTTCTATCTCTTTGAGATTCTTGAACTACCTTCAACAGATCTTCTTTTAACAATTAAAAGAAACCTTGATAAAATTCTATAGTGAATCCATCAGGTCCTAGACTCTTACCTTTCTGGAAGAAGTAAACTATTTTATCGAGTTCCTCTTCTCTCACTTATTCTGACATGGAATTGTTCATTTCCTCACTTATCAGTCTCAAAAGCATGCTTAGAACTTTCAAATTTTCGTGGATGTTACATCCTTCGGGTTTCGTGAAGAGTTTTTTGAAGAACCTCTCCCTAGGCTCCGCTTTTTCCTTGAAGGAACATACCATCTCCCTCTTCAAATCCTTAATTTATGAGATCATATTTACGTTTTTCCTATGCGTTGCATGTCTATGGAAAATTTTTGTGTTGCTATCTCCTTCCTTCATCCAGATTTCCCTACTTTTTAACCTCCAAAGATCTTCCTCCTTTGCTAGCAACTCTTCTCGTTTTAACTCATACTTCTGAACCTCTTTCAGTTCCTCCTCTGAGAAAATTCATGCTTTGTTAAGAGTGTAAATCTTCCTTAATTTTTTTTCTACTTCTTTTTCTACTGATTGGCCATGTATATATTGGCCCATTTCTTTGTCTCATTCTTTGTTCTTTGTATATTCTCCGAGAATTGTTCCATAAAGGAGACATTGGGGATGTCTTCTAAAGGGATCCTTGAATGAATTACAATATTACGATAATCCTCTTCCTGGAGCCATGAAGGGTTGAACTTAAAAGGAGCAGCAGGCTTATGTCCATGTCCTTGTATCCATAAGAGAATTGGGAGGTGATTAGATAACCCTCCAACCTCTACCCATGTTTTCGCAATCAGAGGCCCTTAAAGCATATTTTCAAAAATAAAAAATCTGTCCAACCTTTTGGATATAGCTTGTTCCCCACATATGTTATTCCACTACGTTGGAGTTAACTTCATAGGTTGCAGATCCACCAATTGCTTAGAATCAAACATCATGACAAAGAAGGCACTAAAACAATCCTGTCGTGTTGTATCTCCCCAGTTTTTCTTTTTATGAGAGGGTAAGACTCAAATCTCCTCCCAAAATCATATTTTTAGGCTCCAACTGACCTAAAGAGAAGAATGCTTCCAAGAAAACCTTTCTATTTTGATAAGGGTTATAGCCATTATAAAAAACATAAGATTATCCAGAGCTTTTTTCCTTTATCACTATTTTTAGCACTGTATTGTGTTTTCCCATTGTGGTTTCAATGAAATCAGGGCTCTAGGATATTACTAGTCCTTCTGAATGTCCATCCGACCTGATATGCACAAAACTCCAGTCTTTGAGCTAAGGTTCTAGGGATATTTTGGCTTTCATTCCCTCCATCATGGTTTCTTGTAGGAGAATGACCATGGGTTTGAGGCTTACGATCATCCACTTGAAATATTTTAGTTTGGAGGATCTCTCTAAGCTGCTCGTGTTGAAGGAGAAGACCAACATTAGGGAACCCTGGCCTAGGCCTTCCTTGCTCTAAGGGCCCTACTAATTATAGCTTGTTTCCCGATTTTGGCCTCAATCTTGGCTTGATTTTAGGCTTTCGAAATTAGCGTCTTCCTAACCAAGGTAAATTTTTGCACCTTGTCTAATTCCAGCTCACCCATTGACACTTTCTCTTTCTCTGCTAGCATTTTCGAACGTGTGTTGTATATTTTATGTTTAATCCAAGAGGGGGTGTCCTTTATCAGCTTTTGAGGGAATGCCACCTTTCCTACGACCTTTCCTGGGATTTCCCATATGTCCTTGTTTTCTTGAACACTTATGGGTGTCATCACACCGTTTACGATACTATAAATCTCTATCCTTGGAGAGTTAAGATATTGCTTCAGGATATTTAAAGCATTGCCAAAAGGGAGAATTTCGAGGGGTGGTTCCATCTTACCAAGGGACGTAGGTGTAACCATTTCTACGTGAGGCACTCCATGTTCACCACCGTTTCATTCTTCAACATTGTTCTGAACCTTGTCACTGCTTTGAACAATCTTCTTAACCCATTGTTTTTTGTACCGCACCTGATTTTAGAATTGGTTCTAGAGTTCAAGAAATCGTTTACAACATGACCAACCTCTCTACAAAAAAAGCACCAAGCTCTAGCAAGATTTCTTCAAAAAGGGCATCACGTAAGTCAACTTTGATCAATATTTTAACGCATCTTCTGTCTACTTTTTGCTCCTAATTTTCTTCTAGAGCTATTAAATTACCTATATTTCCTGCAATTGCTTCAAGGATTTCCTTCTTCTAGAACATCATTGGGAGACCAGGTAATATTTCCCTTACTTTTTGTACGTTCTATGGTTCTCTGTCTACTTCGAAATCAACCTTCCATTTTTTAAGTATCATCCCAGAGGGCCCCCACTGCCATGAATTGTTCAGTATTTTTTGTTTTTCTTCCTCTGTTTTGACTCTAAATAGAATCCATCCATGGGAGAGGATATGGAAAACTTATAATTGTTGCATGTGGGAGCTCCAATTCTCCTTCATCCACCTACGCAATGCAACCTCTCCCATGATTTTCCCACGGAAACGACCGACCAAAGCTAGGGACAAATACTCTGGTAAGTATGTTAACTCTATGTGCTTTCCTACTATTAATGAGGATGAGGTTTTCCTTGCTTTGGCTCATGTTCTCCTTAAGTTTTTATGATTGCTACATTTTTTATTGATTAAAGAGGTATTGATCTCTGTGCTTGGAAACTCGAGCTTTGAAGTTTCAAGTGTGGAAGGTGACCTAACCTCTTGTTGAGACTTCACCATATTTAATGAATGTATGAATATTGGTACGCCTGGTGAGTTTGAATCATAGTCCACCTCATCTATCATCATTGTGTCCGTAACTTTCCGCAGGTTAAGAGTTTAAAAAAGAGGAAAAGAATGTTAAGAGTCACTTTGTCTGGCCTGCTACCTCGGATATTTCACTGCGCACTGTTATCCTTCACTGCGGATCCTCCCCCCCTAATATATCACGTGATATATATATATATATATATATATATATATATATAATCCTAAAAACTAAAAGTCATGTCCTATACTGAAAAATCATGTCTTTTTTTATATATTTATATTATATAATCTCCTCTCAATAGAAAAATATATTAAATCAACAAAATAATTTGAATATGCTAATAATTTTTTCTGCAAAGGGATCAAAATTCCTGAGATTCCTCTGGGTGTTTAGTAGGTATGGTTTGAATATGGATCTATGCTGAAATAAACACCAAAACTAACTTTTCATTAATTTGCTTTAAATAGCTATCACTACTTTGACATATTTTGAACTCTCCTATAAATGTGGTGATTGTAGTGTCTCTCTCCATCTTCACAATCTTCTGTAAATGTCCATGATTATGTTCAACTCTCCAGCACATTAATCCACTCTTTTCCCCTAAATTTTTCCTATCTAAACCAAGTTTAAAACTACTTGGAATTTTTGTAAAAGTATTTGTTTTTGTCCACTTTTTAATGTACTCCTTATGACTTGCTATTGATAACTATTGCATAAATGTATTTGAAATAACTATTTAAGATTCATAAAGTTATAAAGAAGTGGATGAGTAGGCTCATATAAACATCATGACTAACTTTTCATACTTTGCATTAAATAGCTATCATTGCTTTAACATGGCAAGTTTTGATCTCTCCTATAAATGTTCTTATGTTTGTCTCGCTCTCCAAGATTATTAACTAACTTACCTTTGACAAGTTTAAATTTACATTTTCTAGGGTTTATTTTTCTAACTAACTTACCTTTGACATGTTAAAATTTACATTTTATGGAGTTTTTTTTCCAACAAATTTTACCTTGATCTACTTTATTTTTTGAAATTGTGCCATCTAGAACCTTTAAAACTACTAAATTTAGAAATACATTTTAGTAAAAATATAATCAGATTATTCCACTTTTTATCGTATTCCTTAAATGTAGCAATACAATAAAACATAAAATATTAAGATAAAATATTTAACACATTTATTGAGAGATAATATTTTACCTAAGTGGGAAATTTATTTAAAGTTAATGATTAAATTTTATATAAAACATAAAATTAATAAAAAAAATATTATACTAAAGCTTTGAATATTTATAAAAATCAAAATAAAATAAAATAATGTAAACCATTTTAAAATAGAAAAATTGTTTCCAAATATTATAAAAATAAATTAATTTAAAACAAAAATTAAAATCTATATAATAAATTTATAATAATAAAAAATTATAAATTAAAAAAAAATACCACTATTTTTATATATTTACATGCATCTCGTTAAATATATTAAAAAAACATTAAGTGGAACTTAATCTAAGAAGGATTCTTACAATTTCTCATGGAACACTCATATGACCTTATCATATTTAGCAACAAACAACCCCTGAAAAAGTTAAATATTTAACTTGAAGATAATTAAATATTGAATATCTCCAAAGTAAAAAAACATAAATATTTAAAACATCTAAAAGTAAAAGTGGAATTAACCTTTTTTTTGTTTGTCTACGTTGTCATTAATGTTATAGTTAGGATGGAATATAGGAGCTTTTCTATTCCTAATTTTTGGGATGGAATATAGGAGCTTTTGTATAACTAATTTTTGAAACTTGAATCTAATTTTTAATTAAAAATATAATTTAAAATAAAATTTATAATTTTAAGTTAAATTTTTTTAACTTGTTCAGTTAAGGAGTGTGTATTTTGAAAATTGAAGCCGGAAAGAAAATAAAAAAATCCAATCATGTTAAAGATTGGTGTAACAGGATGCAATCCCAAGTAATTTTAACAGCTTAGATGCCCTTAAATTTATTAACCAACAAACCTAAAAACTCACTATCTCAACAAAAAAAAATGAACCCAAAAAAAACCCACATAAAAAATAGTCCGAAAAATAAATTACAGTTTGTCAATCCAAAATAAAAATGCATTGACCCAAAGCATTTATTAACCAACAAACCTAAAAATACTCACAATCTAAACCGAAAAAAATAACCGGAAAAGAGGCCTCGCACCAAAAAATAGTCCAAAAAATTAAATATGGAACCTTTTGTAAAGAAGTCGACCTATATAAATAGACAACTGCTTTTGGTAATTTTGTATCTGTTATCTTTTGTGATCTGGTATTTGTTATTCCGTATCAACTGTTTTGGGTAATTTTGTATCTGTTATCTATCAACTGTTTTGGGTAATTTTATATCTGTTATCTTTCGTTATCTGGTATTTGTTGTCTGTTATGTTTTGCTTTTGGTGATTCAGTATCTGTTATATTTTGCTACAAAGGGTTACTGTTACAGCATTTTAGCGGTGAGAACTGGCATGGAGATTTATAACGACGAGCCCAACTCGTTGTCAGCGAACCAAGAACTGAGGAATGACGCGGGGACATTAAGCACCAGAAAGCTTCAAACGCGGGGACATTAAGCACCAGAAAGCTTCAAAACAATCCAGAAAATCAACAACAAAATGTCGATAGCCCAGCAGATCGGCACGTTGTCAAGAAACGGCGTGATGATGAATCAATGGAAGATCACGATAGC
>LPNX011123566.1:162666-198658 GCA_001517045.1 Pseudotsuga menziesii | reverse complement strand
GATGAATCAACGGAATGCCTGTTTGACTGGCTCCCCAGCGACATTCTTCATGACATTCTCTCTCGGCTATCAATCACCGATCTCTTGATAGTTGCGAGAACTTGCGTCGCATGGAGCCGCATCGTTTGGTCCTGCAAAGACTTTCAACAGTTGTACGACGAGAGAAATGGGGAATCATGGATTACTTGGTGGTGCAGGCCGTCTCCCAACAATTTCCATGGATTTTGCTTCCTCAACATCAACTCCAAAAGGTGGTTCTTTATGCAGGGTGAGCCTCAGTCTGAGGCCCGGGCCTGGGTTCTCCATGAAGCTGCAGACGGCCTTGCACTTTCTGTGAGCAAAGAAGGAAAACTGGCAGTGGCCAATCCATTAACACGGCAAATGCGAATACTGCCGGATACACAGGTGACCTCGAAACTGAATTTGCATCGATGTCTCAAAAGAAGAGTATGGTCTTGCAGAACTGCTACCCCGAGCATACATCTGTCTGTACAGACAGTTGTTGACAGCGGAGGTGAGAAGACATTTAAGGTGACGGTGTGGGGAGAGCTGAGAACAAGGCAGATACATCTGCTTGTTTACAGCTCCGCCATAGATTCGTGGAGCACACAGCTCTGTTCTGACGTGGATCACAGATTCTTTAAGTCGCCATTTTTCAATGTAGATGGCCACACCATCTACGTCACCTCACCCTACCGTTCTCGGCCTATGGTGGCTCGTTACGACACAGACACAGGTTTGTTCGTAGTTAATCAACGAAGAACATTGCAATTTCGTGAGTGGTTCCGTCGTATCGTAGTGGAACGGGTGCAGATCATTGGAACCATCGCTTACAGGAGCCAAATACTTCTGTTAGCTGGTATCGTCGGTGAGTATAAGGGGATTCCCTTGGCTTTGGTGGCATTATGGCAGCAAGATACCACCGGTCTGCAATGGCAGCTTTTCACTGCAAAGAGATTAAGATATCCAACATTGGAGATCACGGCAGCTTACGACGGAAATAGCAGCGTGACAATCATTCAGAATATGATATGCGTGATGACGCTGAATTTGGAGAGCAGAGAGTGGACTATGACCTTTTCAAACCTGGCTTCTGTCGGTGGTACCCGTGGTGATCCCGTCTTGGCTTATCATATGAAATTGAGGCTCTGCACAGCGTTGTAAAGTATTCGATTATTATTGAAGCTCTGCACAGCCTATGTCATAATTCAGAACTAAGTTCATTTTTTAGTCGAAATAATTCAGAACTCAATTGGAGTAGAGTTCTTTTTTTTTCGAAATAATTCGGAACTCAATTTTTAGTAGAGTTCATTTTCAGTCGAAATAATTCGGAACTCAATTGGAGTAGAGTTCATTTTCAGTAGAAATAATTCAAAACTCAATTGGAGAAGAGTTTATTTTTTAGTCTTGATTCATGTGTGTTGGGTTAATATTTTAGGAATCACTGCTTAATGTTAATGTTATGATATGTTTAATTTATTTTTATACCAATTGTACTTTTAACTATGCATAAACATATTTAACATTTAACATTACTTAACTATGCATAAATATATTTAACATTTAACATTCCTCAACTTTTCTGGTAAGTTAATTAAACTCACTTTTCATAAATGATTAATTTCTTTGATCAGTATATGAAGTGCAGAATGAACTTTTGTTGCTGATATGTTGAAAGTTGTCACTCCTGTCGGAGCTAGAAAAAGTAATAGGCTTTTCCCTAGATGATGCCACAGATTTTCAAGTGTATTTTTAATGGCTCCAATCAAATATGACTTTCCCATAGCTATAGTTCCTTGGATTATCATCTGTAGGGAATCAACACCCTTTTTATAATGCTCAAGGATAACATTGTATGCTATTCTTTTCTTATTCCCCAAACTATCAATTGAGTAAGACTTTGCATGTTGATTAGTAGAAATATTTTTCAATTTTCGCATATCAGATATGAAATGAATTGCATGACTTGAGGTCTCTTCATCTGCAAAGGCAGTGTTCCAATCATTCATATGATCAAGATCCCTATGTCCGGGCCTCTCAAATTCATTATAATTTATAAATTGATTTATATATAATCCACATATGATCTCCCATTCATGTTTCCTGGAATCTCTTTGTGGATTTGGATGTTCTTCTTCTTCAACGTATTCAAATCGAGCATTTGTAGGCACAGGTTTGCGATCAAAATACCAAGGTATATATTAAAAAATGCACCAATATCCTCCACAACAATGTCTTGGCTTGACAACTAGGGTTTTGTTCTTGTTCTTGAGTTGCGCCACCTACCCCTCAGTTTGCTAGGGTTTTGTTGTTGTTCTTGAGCTGTGCCACCTCTCCCTCTGCTTGTTAGGGTTTTGTTGTTGTTCTTGATTACCTGTAATAGTTATTCCTTTTACCAATTTTATAGTTTTATTTTTGCCAAATTTTCAATTTTGATTAATGGTCAAGTGCCCTAAAATCTCCTTTTACTAAGCCAAAAAAGAAACAATGCTTTGGTGCATTGGTTGATTTGAGGGTTTACAAGAAGGAAATTTGAGTAAAAGTACCAATTTATCCTTTTATCGGTACAAGACTTTTTAGAGTAAATGTTATCTGTCACTATGCGGTTTTTTGCTTCTAATGGTCGAGGATATTGTTCATATAACAAAGAATTTGTTTTTTTTTGTTTAGATTGCAATGCAATAATTGAATTGTAGTGTGTTGGTCATATATGTAATTGCTAATGCTATGGATTGGATTTCAAGATTGAATTTAATGCATTATCCCTTATTTCCCAGTGTGGGGATGGTTTTTCTTAATGAAGTTTTGAATGGGATTCTTTCATGGAGACATAAATCTCTTTATGCACCATCTCATGTGGATGTTAAACTTTACATTTAAGAAGATGTAGGCCAACCCTTTCCCACACACTGATGATGTCCAAAATACAGAACTTAGCACCACATCTATTCAGGAAGCTGAAGAATGTGCTGAACCTAATTCTCTCCCCTTACATTTTGATAAAAATTCATATCATCTTTTTCAAAATTTTGTTGCTCCTAGAATATAAGCCTCACATCTAAACTCTAAATTGAATAATGATTGTCTAATATTCGAGAACATCATTGAAAGATCAATATGAAGAAACAAATTTAAGCTCAAGATGTGAATGCGATAACATACAAGGTGATAATTATTTTTTGATTCTAGTTGCAAGTCTACTAATGACTATTAAATATGGTAATCTAGGTTCTCCGAGAAGTAGAGAAGAAACTACTATGCTTTCTTTTCCAAATCCATCATTCAAAATTGGAATTAAATACCTTTTGGTTCAGTTGATACAATAGTGGTTAGGTACTACCTCACACATCTACATTCTTTATAAATTCAAAAGAAATAAATTTTCCCATTCTGTAAAGAATGACTACTTTAAAGTTTAAACTTTTAAACTAACATCTAAAGAGAATACTATAATGTACGTAATATGGGGTGGAATGTTAATATGTGTTTTAGCATTAGAATTAAAATGGTCGAAGCCTCAAAACATTAAAAAATACATAAGGGCATGCTTATTGCGCTGAGAGGCGCTCTACAGGCCAGTATGGGAGAGATCTTGTAACGTTATGTAACGTTATATAACATTATTTTTATTAATAACAAATAATTTTTTTAATTATAGGCTAAAATAAATGTCGGCCAGAAAAACCACCTAATATGGGGAAGATATTGTAATATTCCTACCTAACAAAACAATAAAAAAATAAAAATTTAATTATCCGTAAAAAAAGTGGAAGATGTTGTAATATTCCTACCTAACAAAACAATAAAAAAGTAAAAATTTAATTATCTGTAAAAAAATGTGGATCAGGAAAAAAACACAATATGGGGGAGATGTTGTAATGTTCCTACCTAACAAAATAATAAAAAATAAAAAATTGAATGATCCGCAAAAAAATGTTGGCCTTGCACATGGTTTTAAAACCATTTGCAAGGCCTTCTAAACAACCCATGGTTTTATTGTACATGGTTTAGAAGGGCCTTCCAGATGGTTATAAAACCATGTGCAAGGCCTCTTACACAACCCATGGTTTTATTGTACATGGTTTAGGAGGGCCTTGCACATGGTCTTAAGACCATGTGCAAGGCCTTGCATATGGTTTTAAAACCATGGAGAAATGTTGTAATGTTCGTTTCTGACAAAATAAAAAATAATAATAAATACTATATGTCGACCATAAATAATATTAAATAATAATAATAATAATAATATATGTGGACCTTAACTAAAAAGATATCAATGGATAGCGCTTGATAGAGCCTAGGATTTGGATCTACGCTGGTATTGACTAGAGTTTGTTATTTGAAATTCATTTTGAGAGCCAAAGTCTTTGGTCATGAGAGTTATAATGGAAGCAACTGCTAATTTTTGTTTCATACATACTTAATGGACGAATCTAAAAGACTATAGAGGGAAGGATTTCTAGGAAGAATGTCTTATATTTTATTATTAGATATATTGTATAAAATGCAATAATGAATCAATTTCAATTTTTTGTTGGTTGTGCTAGCACTATTGGTGCTTGGGATTCTATTACTTCTGCATTACAAATAATCCTTGATAAAATGTTACTACTTGATATTGCTCAAGTAGTCAGCTGGAAATAAGTTCCAAGTCATGTGAGGAGGCACCCTGTGTACGCTACATGTATTCTTTTGTAAGGTAAGTCTTCTTTGTGCCATTAATGGGGTTATTGTATGGAAAGTTATAATGATATCCAAGAACATAGAATGACTATGCTAAATTGATCCTACTCCCAAATTACATGTTACCTTGATGTGAATGCACTTAAAGGTATGATAGAATCAATTTGTAATTTCAAAGTATGGCGACATAGAAAACTTGGTTTGTAAAACAATTTGAATATTGAGTGATGTTGAAACAGATGTTGGAAATATTATTATTTGAGATTAGACAACTATACCATATTTTGGACGACTTTGTGTATTTTGGGGCATTTAGAGTGGCATATGCTATGGTGGGTTGAAACACAATAGCCACGTCATTGTAGCAGATGGAAGTGCAGTATTCTTAAATTATACTGAAGAAACCAATGTCTTCCATAATTATGAGTTCACTATGGAAATAAGGATGAGATCTTCAAATTAAGAAGGAAAAACTTGTTGCTATGATTGAACAGGCACACACTTTTGAGTTTGTCCTACAACCATGAGAATGATTTTCAAGTTAAGATAAAATTATCTGCATAATATAAACTTGCATATTTTTTACACTGCTGGTGGAAAGGTGAATTGCAGTTTAAAGATAGTTATGGGTTTTCATTAATTAGCCTGTAGTTTTAGTAAGAAGGAAGACATTATGCAAAATCCTTTCGACTAGTCACATTGATATCTAGACTTGGTTGTGTCGTAATGTACAATTCTGTTATAGTATGAATTCTATTAATTGTATATTATATTTTACTCCCTTCATATTAATGAGGTCAACAATGTAGAGGCAATTTTGTGTGTTTGTTCTTTCTTAGGAAGTTATGCTACTTTTTTAAAATTCATTCTTAAATAAAAAATTTAAGTCCTTGCAGGGAATGGCATGTATCTCATCTGGTACATAGGTGGATTATGCTTTTCATTGGAATCAATTTTATAGAATAGTTTTTATGCAAAACAATTTGTTCTTGTTAATCCAGGTTTCATTCTCTTAATGGATTGCATTTAAGTCTTTATGCTTTGATTGGTGAATCTCAGTATTTGATTTGAGAAATTAGAATAGGGAAGGGTTGACAAGAACTCCCAAATGGTGATGATAAAACTCACTGTTGTGGTATGGATCTTCCTTATACGGTGATGACAAAACATATTGTTGTGGTATAGAACACTTATGGACTATATACCTTGAGAGAGAATATAACAGTTTGAAACCTTTGTCTTGTGGGTAAAAGGGTCGGTTCCCCACCTTGATGGCACACCTTGGTCCTATGGGTGAAAGGGTTATTCTCCCACCTTGATTGACACACCTTGGTCTTGCTGGTGTAGGGTTTGTTTTCCCACTTTGTCATAACCCCTCTTGTTGACTTGTGATCTTATGTTGACCGTTGATTGGTGCTTATGCTAGCACCCCATCATAGTGTGGTACCTTAACCCTTTTGTTATGTTTGTTATGGGCGTGAATTTTTAGTAGCCCCAAACAACTCATAGCCTACTCAAGCAAGTTTAGATAGGTCATGGTTTACTCCAGGAAGCCCCAAGAAGGTCATGGTTCAGTTCAAGCAGACTGAAGAAGGTCACTGTTCATTTTAGGAAGCACAAAGATGGTCACAACCCATCTTAGGAGGTCATAGTTCAGACTTGAGTGGACTAATATCTCTGCTGCACTATTTGAGTGTGCTAAGCTGTAAGAAATCCATGGGATACAAACTAAGATCTCGTTTGTGTGTGGAATGTCATCATTACCTGATATTTTACGGATTGTTGTTTCTTGGTTTGCTGCTCCAGTAATTGGGGTTTCCCTATGGTTCACTTCAAGCAAACCCAAACACTCAAATAGTGTAGTGGAGATATTAGTCCACTCAAACAAGGTTATGGTTTCTTATAGCATCCCCAAACAACTCACTGCTTACTGAAGAAAGCCATGGTATTGTTGATGTATTTGTAACTTCGAAATGTATTCACTTGTATATTTTATGTATTGTACCTCGATGTTTATTTTGGGAAGTGTCTATAATGTATTTGAGTCATGTCATGCCCCACTATTCCTATCGGGAGATTTAATAATGTAAACAAGTCATGTCAAGTCATTGTGAGTAACCCTCCTATTGATCAAGGTTTAAAGTCCCGGCAGTTGTGGGGTACTAGGGTTATTAGACTCTCCTAGAGAAGTCAGCCCTAGGTGAGTTAATGTAAGTTGGGTCATTAGTACTCCAGTTGTGGTTACTCGAGCCTACATAACTGAGTTAGGATTACTCGAGCCTACATAACTGAGTTAAAGGTTATGTGAATGAAAGAATATAAATAGAGAGTGAGACTCTCTATTTATTAAACACACACTCACTCACTAGGGTGCATGAGTGAGAGAAGAAGTTGATGGAACAAGAGAGAGAGAGAGAGACTATTGCTGTCGTGAGATCATCTTACTGTTTTGGGGTTTTACTTTTGGTGTTGATTCTATCTTTGAGGAGGTTGCGGGGTTTTATCCTTTATGGTTTCTCGAGTAAAATCTTTGTGTCTATTGTATCTTATGCTTGATTGTTGTGCTTGTTATTCTCTTAGTTAAAGATCCTAAGATAATTCTAGCTTGAATGATAAAATTATAACAGGTATTTGTATGGGATAGAAAGTAAGATCTGGTTTGTGTGTGGAATGTCATCATTACTTGATATTTTAGGGACTCTTGTTTTTGGTTTGTTGTTCCAGTAATTGGTGTTTCCTTACTTGTCGATTGTGTTACCTTGATTGCTACGATAGTTGAGTAATCCTACAGTAATTGAATTTATTCTCTCTCTCAGGTATGTCCTTTTTTCATGTAGTGACTTGTAGGCTTAATAGGAAAGATCTAAGCTAAAAAAATATTCCTTAGTGTAAGGAAGGTTTCAACTCTCCTAGTGGGTTATATTATTTTTTTTCTTTGTACTTTGAGTTATATTTACTACTGTTGTTATTTATTGTCTTTGTAATCTTTTCAAATTTAACACATGGACATTTGGGAGTGTTAAAGTTGAAAGAAATGAAAATTATGCTTTAAACTAGCTCTACTAGCTCTACTAGCTCTACAAAATTATGGGAGTGTTAACGCAAAAAATTGCTCAACTAGCTCTACATGGACTAAACCATATACATACATATGTTTCCTATCATTTTCCCCTCATTTTGACCTCCATAACTATGTTTTAACCTTATGCTCTCTCAAAAAACTCAAAAAATATTAAAAAGGGCCTAAAAACCCAAAAAGGGATTAAAAACCCAAACAAGAGCTAAAAACCCACAAGTGGGCTTAAAAGCCCCTAGAAAGGGATAAAAACCCTAAATAGGGTTTAAAACCCTAAATAGGGTTCCAAAATCCTAAAAGAGAGAAAAGGACAATAAAAACTAGAAAATAGTGTGGAGCTTTCCATCACGAGATTCACTTATTCCTTTGCCCATTTTTCTATTATTCGTGAGTATGACAATAATCATTCCTCTCGCAATACTCACATCATTTTCCAATCATTTCCATTGCCCCACCATCTCCCCACCTTGTACGTTGAGGAATCCTGTATACTATCAAGCCTGTGGAGAGGCAGTAAGTACCATCCAAGCTAGGGCACGGTGGCCCAATTTCAAAGAAAAGAGAAGGTATAATTGTCCCATCTTGTTTATTTAGTTTAGTAATTTTTTCTTATTGTTTATTATATTGCTAATAATTGGTCTACAACTTGGTTTTTATCTATTTGAACTCTACCCTTCTGTCCCTTTGACGAAAGGGAGGTGCTTTTGCACATAGCCAGGGTGAAAACTCGACTATAGTTTTGGAGACTCCACTGGGTTGATCCTTTTTTATCCTCTTGTTTTACAGGTATATTCTTTATTATGAGGCTCAACCATCACTCATGCGGTCGATCCGATTCTGCACGACACCACTGCCTGCCCCTGTCGGCCACTACTGACTCTATTTTTTAGTTTTTTTTTAGTTTCAAACCCCGTGACGGATTTTGGGATGAAAGACATGACCCAGTCATTGATTTCAGGATGAAACCCATGACCCATGTCTCAACTTCAGTCGTGAAAGGCACGACTTTCCTCCCAGGCACAGTTGCAACTATTTTTTGTAGCAGAAGCGACCCAATCACTGTTGTGTGGCCTGTTTGGGCGACCGAGTCGCCGCTATCTAGTAGTTAGAAGCAACTTGTCTATTTCTGAGCCATTTTACATTTGTTTTGACTACCTGAAATGACCTATTAGCCACTGTTTGACTATTACATGCAATCTTTCTATTTGTGTGCTAGTTTTATGCAAGTTTAAATTATGTATTTCATTATTAAAAGCTAGAAATTAACATTCTTATTCAGCCCTTCCTCCTCTACTCAGTCATCACCCTTCAGGGTCTTCTGAAATAAGACGAGGGGTTGAGTAAGCGTAGTAATAGGAATCCATTTTTTTATTGTTAATTTCCATTAGAAACAAGTGATCTTGGAAGCTACTAGGAGTGGAGACCATTGGGGGTCTCACAACGTATGCATCCTCCTTGTTGAGCACCGGGCATTTGGGGTGTGACCTGAGGATCTATTGGTGGAATTGTTTCCACTTTGATGAGAGCTCAACACTCCCTCTTGGATTTGAAGGATACAAAGGTGGGGTAGTCACACTATTGATTCACAAAATTTATAGTCAGATTACACATTATTACAGTTTGTCTTGCATTTTATCTGGATTTATTTTTACCTTTTAACCCTTTTTGGGACAAGCCCTTTGCTAGTTTCTTACAAGGAAACTAGTGTTATTTTCTTATTGCATAATTGAAAGTAAAAATCACAAATTCATACACAAAGTGCACACATTCACACAAAATAATCCAACAAAAATTGGTTCATGACTCCGAGCGAACCATAAAAGTAACCAACTTACATAATAATTTTTCGGTTTGGGACATAAGTCTCAACTTACTCAACCGTGGGAAGTAATTGGTATTTTCCCTAAAATTCATTGTGAGGAGTACCATAGGAACTCCAAAGTAGCTATCCAATGAGAGGAATTGCTAAGAGAAATGGGAAACGACCCCTTTCGATTGACTAGATACACTTTTGTGAGGAAAACGCCAAGCACTCTCTTCCGGAAGCCTTGGTTGCTGAGTGAATACCTGTGAACAAATAGGAAGTTGTTTAAACTAGGGTCCAAAGTTCATTACAAGTTACTAGCATAAGAAACTATTGATCCACCACATTCTTCCTCATGACTTAGGGGGCACCTCCTTGAGTTTGGGTCTTTATACCATCACCATCAAGGCCCTCCTTGAAAACCTTCCTCACCTTCATAAGGCCACATAGCCTCTGATTCCAACTCAAATTCCTATCAATCTGAGCCCAACCTGTTCACTACACCATTTATCCCCATGGATGGCACAAATCCTGATCCCTTCTTCAGAGGGACGGTTGGTAGCAGACCCATGTATCTGCCTCACATCATGACCAACATCCCTTCCAGTGGTCCCATCACCACTACACATGTTGTTGTAAGTACACCACCCATCAGTGCTGGCCCTACAATATACCTCACAATTCAAACCATACCACCGTACATACCTGGGGGTTGTGACCCTTCCAACATTGTCACAACTATCCTCATTGCAGGAAGTCAACCTCAAGTGTCCCTAGCCATGCATGGACATCACGCTCTTGTAAACCCTGGCACCATCATTGGTCCATCCTGAACCAACCTCGGATCAAGCCTACCATTTATAGCTCAACTTAATTTACCAGACTTGGCTAGATTAATGAATGAACCCAACAATCATCAACCTCACTAGCCTCCCATGCTAACCAAACTTCTGTTAGACATTCCAAATTTTGAAGTAAATGCAGGGGAAGACTCGTAAAACCACATTATGCCATTTCATTTATGGTGCTCGTCAAACAACATTGTATATGACTCGATCAAACTCATATTATTCCAACACACACTCACAGGCACTACAACAAAGTGGTATATCAAACTCCCTCAAGAATCTTACCCTGATTTCAACTGACTAGATTTTATGTTCCTCCAATATTTCCAACTTCCCATCACATACGACGAAGCCATGGAAATATTGTTATCTTGCTATTAGAATACCACTACTCACATCACTGACCACATCCATGAATGGCGGCGATGACGTAGCATATGCAAGATCCAACTTGATGACAGGATCTTCCTTGATGGGTTCTTGAAAACCTTGCTACCGCCCATAGCCAAGGACGTCGCCTCTGAACGTCCCCAATATGAGGAAGAGGCCATCTTAAAGGCCCAACAGTTTGATTTAATTTACGCTCAGTCTAGATACCTGTACACCATCATACCATATGCTCCCCATGCCGACACCTCTCACTGCGATGTGTGGGGGGCATCCCACACTACAGATGGTGTCATTGGTTCTATCTCCCAACACCCACAGTACTATGTGGCATTCCCTATGATGCAACTGCACCCAAGAAAAAACACCGGTGGTGCACAAGCAAACCATATATCCGATTAGTTAAGGATGATGGCTCAGTTTGGAGCCACAACCTCCTATGCACAACCCACACCAAGTCACCACACCCATGCATCGACCTGGATGGCACAACCATATTTGGGATCAACATCCAGATTGTATCCCTTCCATCTCCTCCAACATACTATGCACCACCTATGCAAGCTGCTTCGACCCCTGCTCCATCTCTTCTGACCTCCTCGAGACAAGTTTTTTCTCAGCATAATCTTCCCAACCATACCTCCCCCAATAACCAACAAAGGTAGGGTAATAAAAACCGAGCAAGGAACTCGGGTAACAACCAACCACAAGGAGGCGACCAACAACCTAATCCTCTTAACAACAATGACGTTAACCCGTCGGCACAAAACCCCCAATAGCCTAATCAACTGAGATGAACTGCTCTGTTACGAACTAATCATCCATGTAAATTATGCAATGTCTACAGTCACTACGCCCATGAATTCCCACATATGGACCCCGCCAAACAATTTCTCTTGAATGAAGCTCAACGAGACTCTAATGTGGTAGCACAGGCTCAACCCAACTCGGAACCATTAGGCCCTCTACTTATGGTGATCCAAAACCCCTGCTACCACTCCAAGGAATGATTGCAACCACACCCGTGCTACCACTTTCTCCTGCGGCACCCATCGTGGATCAACCTACGGAGACTGGAATCCATCACCTTATGACACTATCAATTGAAGAGGTGAACCTATAGACTAGACATAGCCAGTACAAATCCACCATGGAAATCGCTGAACCATCAATGACATCCACCTCTGGCACTGCCAACATGCCTCTCCATATGCCCCCATCCCCCACTGATGGGGCAGCTAGAGGTCCATGGTTTCCCATATGGCGCATCACCAATAATGCCACTGCTAGAGCTAACTTGAATTATAACATCGTTGACGACTTGGCTCAGTCACCTACAACCATGTCCACTCTCTAGGTGCTCAAAATGTGCCCACCACAATGTAAAGCATTGTTATCTGCACTTGGTGTCATGGATCCCTCCGATTCCAGGTTTATCACATTCGATTTGGATCACAGAAAGCCAAGAATTCCATCCACCATCGCCTTCCAGATTCTAGTCTCAATTCAGAAGAAACTAGGGTCCCCTACCCTCCAACAATCCACCACTTCACTACGCGCCTATGATGGTTGCTCCACCAAATCCCAAGGCATTCTTCTGAATGTCCCTATATCATTAGCCAGTAAAACGGTTTTGATTGACATAGAGGTTGTGAGTGCTTAACTCGATTATAACCTCCTTCTCGAACGTAAATACATGTATGCCATGAGAGCCATGGCATCCACTGTTTTTCACCTTATGATGTTCCCTCATGATGGAAAGATCGTGACGGTGGACCAATTAACTTACTATGATCCATAGGGGCTAGCCACACTAGACCATGTCATCCCCACTGCTGATACCTCCATCGACAGCATAGCCATCACTTCCTTGTCAGTCATAGGCCCGAGATTGTTCACCGGCATATCTATGACAACTTCCTTCCCGTCTTTAACTCCTCCACCAGCGTCAAATGACATAGTGGATTTGTGCACTCTTTCATCCAGCACCATTCCTCCCACACCGCAACCACATCTGCAACCTGAAATGCAATCACCAAGGAATTATTGGGGCTCGCTCCCGATCCATACAACTCCATTCCTTTTCCCACCATTCGACATCGTGAGTAAGCCTGTTATGGCTACTTTAATTTTACCAAATTTTATGCTGGGGATTCCGGTGTGGTACCTTGAACCACCCACCCCACCTCTGATTCCCCAGGTTCTGCTGAATCCCATCCATCCTATTGAGACAGATTCATGCCCTCCTCCTGGCCCACCAAAAACAACTTCCGTTACTACACCAACCCCACCTCCTCTAAAGAGGACTTGGGGAAAAACCACCAATGCAGCTATTGAGACTTGACCAATCCCACCTTGCGCTTTGTGTGATGTCCACAGACATGCAACCTAGAAGTACCCATAGATACCTATCCTGCGCATGCACATAGATGATGTGGATATAGTCGAAGGCCTTCCAGTAGTCAACATCCCAACTCTGTCAGCGGCCAAGAATAAGTATTTAAGGAATAACCATTCATGTGTGATTTGTGGTCTATACGACCATTATTCATACCATTTACCACACTTGGTCGAGTATTGGTCTATCCTTAATTATCTTTGGAAGCACTCTCATGTGTCTGAGATCACTATCATCAAGGAGATTCACCTGTCAGTTTCCTCCTTAAATACCATAACCATTTACATGGTATCTAGCTCCACTGATCCTTCTGTCTCTGCAACCATCTACGATCCCTTGGATTTATTGAATCATTGTTTCAAAAACGACGAGGAGATACCTGGCTTCTCCTGAATACCCATGGGATGACATGCACCATCGCTCTTTCTTTATCCTCAGGGAACCTTCAGCAACGTCAGATTAATAGTCAGTGGAGACCAAGGACTTCATCCATGGAAAAGTGGATTGTTTCAAAAATCCCATCCCTGCTCTTCATTCCTTTGAAGAAGGAAATATGGCCAACATTCCACCCACAATAAAGGTCAATATCTCAACCAACCTAGAGGTTTTTGAAGAAATCACACTGGGAGCATCGTGCTCCCCTGAGGAAGTCACTTCTTACATAGCGCCTTTTTAGGAGTTCCATGACATCTTTGCTTGGTCCTACACTGAGATGCCCAAGTTGGATCCATCATGGAACATCATATTGATATGTGTCCTGATGTTGCACCGATCCATCAAAAACAATAACCCATTCATCCTTCAAAGGCCATCGTGGACAAATTGATATAGAAAAGTTGTGCACAACCGACTTTATCTACCCCATTGCATACACCACTTGGGTTTTGAATCTTGTTCCCATGAATAAAAAATAGGGTACCATCCACATCTTTACATATTTATGCAATTTGAATTTGTCGAGTCCCAAGGATAACATCCCAACTCCTTTTATTGACCAAATCATTGATGCATGCATCGGACATGAGGTCTTTTCCTTCATGGGAGGCTTCTCCAGACACAACCAAATTTAGATCCATAAGGAAGACCGATACAATACTACGTTCACAACCCATTGGGGCACTTTTTCATATCAAGTAATGCCCTCTACCTTGGTCCCCATGGACACCACCCCCACTTCTTGCATGGCTATGAAACTAAACACGAGACCGTTGACAAAATTACTGGGTAATCAAAAACCTGTTAACTTGTCTTATCTTGTGCTCAGTTAACTTACATGCTTCTCTAAATGCCCCTCCTCTAAGCTCTACTCATATTGGGCCTTCAGCTCTCTCTTCTCCTCCTACACCTGCCCCCCTTTCCTCCTCTACATTTCCTCCTGTCCCCATTTCTACCCCTGCACTTGACATTCAGGTTCCCTCTGTCCCGGTCCCCATGGACACCACCCCCACTTATCCCACACCCCTGCAGCGCGAATTCATTTCTCTAGTAGGGAAGATGGCCAACATTGATCTTCCCAAGAAAATAGAGCCTCTTCTGGTTACGTGTTCCAGCTCCAACTCCAAGAATGGCATGGGAAACCCCAACAATAGTGGAACCTCCAACTCATGCGAAGATGTAGAAAATTCCAAAGAACAGGATGAGAAGATGGGTATAGTCTTTGGATTTGGCACATCAATTACTAAGGATCTCTTTGTCAAACTCTAAGTGTAGGTTTTATGTTCCAATCCTTCTTCTTTCAGGTGGATTCCAGGAATAGTGCTCCTCAGAGCAGTTTTTCTCATGTTCAGCTAGCAATTTTTGTAAACATTTTAAATCTTGATTTGCATTGATATGTTTTCCTTATGAAAGGGAGGATCATCTTAACAGTTACAGATTACCTTTCCCCTTCAGGTAGACTGGTGTATTTTCTCTACTTTTTCTTTCCTGCAAGATGTATAAGCTAATATGTACTTTTACTTCTACCATTATTTCCTTCTAATAGTATATATCTGAAATTTCAAAAAAAATATAGAATATCTTTAAGTTAAACAAAACATAAATATTTATAACATCTAAAAGTAAAAGTGGAATTAACTGTTTCTTTGTTTGTCCACGTTAGCTTTCATATGTCCTAGTTTTTGAAACTTGAATCCATTTTTTTAATTAATTTTTTTTTATAATCTCAAGTTAAAGAATGGTATCTTTAGAACAATTCAGAAAATCAACAACAAAATGTCGATAGCCCAACAAATCACGTTCTCGATAAATAGTGTGATGATGAATCAACAAAATGCATGTTTGACCACCTCCCCACCAACATTCTTCATGACATTCTCTCTCGGCTATCAGTCACTGATCTCTTGATACTATGCGAGAACATGCGTCGCATGGAGCTGCATTGTTTGGTCTTGCAAAGACTTTCAACAATTGTACGATGAGAGAAATGAGGAATCATGGATTGCTTGGTGGTGCAGATTGTCTCCCAACAATTTCCACATATTTTACTTAACATCAACTCCAAAGGGTGGTTCTTTATGCGGGGTGAGCCTCAGTCTAAGTCTGAGGCTTGTCTTCTTCAGGAATCTACAGACATCCTTGCGATTTTTGTAATCGTAATGTAAGTAATAAGTATTAAGGATTGGGTAAATGGTTAAACTAGAAAATATAGACAATAATTTCATAAGGATCAAATAAATGAAAATATGATTCACATTGTGATCATTCTCAACCTATCTTCTTCATATTTTATTATCTTCACACCTCATAGTTTTGACATCTTCTCATATCGATCATATGATAATGGAGGTTGAAATCATAGACCTGCCGAATCTTTAACTCGAGATATTGCTATAAACGTCATACCTTGTCTATCTTGCTTTCCAATATTAATTGTAGATTTCTCCAATGTTAATCCTTGTGACTTATGGATTGTTAAACCTTAAGTGATTTTAAATGGAAGTTTGTTTTTATTACCTCTTCCGATAGATGTAATAGGAACAACTTGAGGAAACAATTCATCCCATGGTACCCCCACATAATTATCAAATTTTATTAAAGCATACGTGGGTGGCTCTCGAGGCGAACTCCTAGGGTTATATACAATTTGTTGTATAACTCCAATAACACCATTGACGAGTCCTTCATTGGTACATATGTTTGATGTGAGCATTACCCTTGCTCATATGGCTATAAGTAATTCAAGTTCCAAACCTTGTTCATCTTCTTCCATAGAAGAGTTGATTCTTACAAATGTAGCGATACGGCCACAATGGGACAATTTAGGCTTTTTATTAAACACTTTTTATGACATTTTACATCATCATTTGTCGCAAACAAATTTATCTCCTTATAGAAGGAATTTTTCATTGAAGCATAAAAGGAAGTATCTACATGAGTCATCAGTAATTGTTAATACTATATTGTTGGAATTGCATCTCTAATAGTCATTAACAAATTACAAAAATATATTTGTTCATTTCTTTGTTCATTCTGTTGAAACAAAGTATCGAGGGTCACAACTATTGTGAATGTGTTCCACAATTATTTCACAATACCTTCTAATGCATATACATGCTTATCCATGACATGTAACAGTTGTCTAAAATCCTCGACCAATATAATTGATATTCCACCAAAAGGTATATTAGCATTTTCAAGGAAGGCTGGGCGAAGTCTTGAATATATTCTGATTAATATATATTTTTCCAATAAAACTCATTTCATCTATCAAAATATATTTAACATTCATAAACTCTTCTTGTAAGTTAATTAAACTCGATCCTGGTAAATGATTGATTTCTTTGATCGGTATATGAAGTGCAGAATGAACTGTTGTTGCAGATATGTTGAAAGTTTCCACCCCTTTAGGAGCTAGAAGAAGTAATGGACTTTTCCCTAGATGGGAGAGATTTCCAAGTGTATTTTTAATGGATCCAATCAAATATGACTTTCCCGTACATGTAGTTCCTTGGATTATCATGCAGATCAACACTTGTTCTATAACTCTCAAGGATAACATTGTATGCTATTCTTTATGTATCCCCCAAACTATCAATCTAGTAAGACTTTGGATCTTGATTAGTAGAAATCTTTTTTTAATTTTCACATATCAAAGATGAAATGAATTGCATGAGTGGAAGTCTCTTCATTTACAAAGGCAGTGTTCCAATCATTCATATGATCAAGATCCCTATGTTGAAGCATCTCAAACTCATTATAATTTATAAACTGGGTTTTATATAATCCACATATGATCTCCCATTCATGTTTCCTAGAATTTGTTCGTGGCTTTGGATGTTTTTCTTCGTCGTCGGATTCAACTCGAGCATTTGTAGGCACAGGTTTTCGATCAACATGCCAAGGTATATATTCCAAATTTTGTCAATTCTGTACTATTTCATCAGATGTGTGGCCTATATCTTTTTGAAAGTCATAAAATGTCTTGTACAAATCCAACTCTGACAAATGAAATTTGAAAAACTTCTCATCTTTTTTTATCAGGAATAGAGTTAAATATAGGAAATACACCTACAATAGATGCATTCCTTTGTGGAAACCATTTCCCCCTCGTCGATGTTTGTCATATGACCAATATTTTACAACATCTATCAATGTAAGTTACTCCATATTCTCAAGTCGCTTAGTATATGCATCATTGAGAGAATTATCATTGTCTGCTTTATATGTATTAGCTTGTACTTGTTTGAAAACCTTCATATTACATTTAGAACCACAAAATGAAGGATACATTCTGAAAGAGGAATCTCTAGAAGTAAATGGCATGTCTCCTGTGAACCAATGTCCCTATCAATAATGGATTCACACAACAAACTTTTATATGCATATCCTGCTAGTTCGTTTGAATTTTGGATATAAGAGACACACATCAACACATTATGGAAAGTTTTAGATCCCTTTTTAGATTTAGTATCTTATTTTTCTATGTTGTTGATAACCACACGCTTGGAAAGTACAAGTTACCAATCTATATTAGCCCTCCACATCATCCGTGTTTCACGATTTTGTGTATTCATTCTATCATCATTTTGTCTAGGTTCATACTTGTTTTCTTCTTGTTCATCAATGTAAAGTTTTGACTAGTCACATAGATCCCATGGCGCGTGCTACTGACATACCATTTTTCATCCCTTCTTTCGAAGACAATTTTTCTCATGGAAAGTAATATGACGCTCAACATAGTTAAGAAGTTATTCATAATCAATCATTGAATTTGATTGAAATATGTGTTCCGTGTCTTTTACAGAAGGATGATTGTCTACAATATCTCCAATTTGAGTCTATCATTGATGTCCCTCATGTAGATTTATTGCATGCAAACATTTGTTGAAATATTTTTTTGCAAATATAACTTCTCTAGGATCATCCCAATTCAAAGTTCCCTTGTTGGGAGAATTTTTTAAGCAAAGAAACTCATGGACATGAGGAGATCCACAATGTTTCCATTCGTAGCGACTCCAATAATCTGTAGCCTGATGAAAATGTTCGAAAATCTCTTCTTGAAACATTGTATGTCTCAATTTCATATATTGTGCTACCATGTGAGGATTATCAATTACATTTTGGAGTCATTATTTTATTTCTTCATGTGGATATGTAGTACTTGTGCCTCGCATTAATCTATGCAAATTAGACCACTGCATATCCGCTACACTTAGCATGAACAATATTGTCTTACAACCTATCTATTGAATCAAGCCAGATAAATCTTGGCAAAACTTGCTCCAATATGTAGGCGTACCTCTTAATACTGTTCCAAATATATTTAATATTTCTCCCAATATTGAATCTGGAAGATTTCATAAATGTTGTCGTAAATCTTTCATTGTTGTTGGTAATTCACTAATATTTTTTTTGAAAGAATCTGTTGAGGAAGATTGAGCATGATGTCTCATTATGATATTTAGTAAAAAATATTTGAGGTGAGGGTGCCTTCGAAATCTGTTATCATGATATCTGAGAAGATGTTTTGATAACTCATGTAGATGGAGCATTCATGGTTGAATTACGTACTTGTTTTCTGGCATATGACTCCTAGAAACAATGACACATTTGAACTTCTACTAATTGATCAATTCATTCATGAAATTTTCGATGTCTAGTATACATCTCTTCAGATGGTACCGATATATTATCCCCAATTTCAATCTCCTTATCTCAGACTATATTATTAATTGGAATTGCTTGAAATTGGACCATGTCATCAACACATTGCTATCTGACCATTACACGTTGAGAATCTCCCACAGTTGGTTTTACGGGTATATTGGTTGAATATTGTCTTTGTTGTTCTACAAATTAATTTCTTCGTTCTTCCAATTGCTTCAAATTTCTCTCTCGATATGCTCTTTATCGGTTAATGTTTCGTTTTCTTTGTTCTTCTCGTTCATCTGTTGTTTTGACCATCTTGAAATTAAACACATATTATTTTTATTGACAAAACCACCTAAATTGTAATTGATATTATTTCACTAAATACTATTTCAAAATACATAATACTACAGTAACTAAGTTGAAACAAACATTTAACCCTAAGAAATGACTGTAAATTACGTGGAATTGATGTTTTTGACATACGTGGAGATTGTATCATTGAAAACTATTACAATAACTCTGTAGGATTTTTCCAAAAGTAAGAGTGGAGATGGTGGGATGCACATGAGGGGAGATGAGGTCACATAGTAGGGGAGGAGGAGAGGTCGTGAAGGAGGGTTGTCAAGAGGAGGGAGATGGGGAGCTTTAGGGATGTAGAGGGAGGGGAGAAAGGGAGGTTGCGGAGGAGGGGAGGGTTGTGCAGGTGGAGTGGATATGGAGGGATATATAGGAGAGTGGAGGGAAGGCATGTCTATAGGTCATGTGAGAGTGGAGGAAAGGCATAGCCGAAGGTCGTATAGGAATGGAGGAGAATGGCGAGGAGTTGGAGCTGGAGAATGGTGAGGGAGCTAAAAATTTTTTTTTATAAATTAAAGATTGTATTACTTAATTAACAGTACATATACATAACACTTAAAAAAGAAGAGCTCCATCATCCACATCCTTCACGAGGTTTACATACTTTCCCAAAAAACCAAAATGTTCTAAATAGAGCTTCATAGAGGGAGTATACATCCTATCCTTCATTTTGCTAAGAATCTATGACTACCAAGCTTAAGCACTAAAGACACTATAAAGATTATATTATCTAGAGCCATCATTGAAAGCCTCAAACCAGGAATTAGGAGAAGTCCCTCGAGATAGATCACTCAGTAGCGCTCGGCTTGGTCCCTTTTGTCTACTTCATTCCTTTCGTCATATTTAGGGCCCCCATTTTATCTTGCTACACCTTTCCTTTCGAGCATAGTTTCTTGCTAGAGTCTCCCATTTCCTCACTATGCATCCATGGGTGGTAAAACTAGATTCCCATCTGAGATTCCATTAAATCAATATTTCAGTGCATGAGCCCACATTCAACATTATTTTCCTTCCAAGCCTGCATCGATTCCTCGTCACCCTCGTTGATAGTAGTACTCATGACCACATGAAAAATCAAATTCTTAGTGAACCAATATTGAATAATCATCATGTCATATGTATCTCCTCTTCCCACTGTAGTTCTGGGATCGACAACCCAATCCTCTACCTCCATTTGAATATATTTGAGTGGAGCAGAATGTACCTCCTCCCACAAATATTTTTCCACAGTCTCGATCTCATGGGGGATATCAGAGGGATGTAATCCTTGAAGAAGGAGGCCACTTCTTGAGCATGGGACTGGGAACATGTAACACATCCCTTGAAACTTCTCTTCTCTCCAACCCATTTTCCCTTCCCCCTTCGACTAGTGCTAGCCTCCCCCAACCCAGATTCCCAAGTCATGGAGCATTTCAAAGCCATATTATATCATCTCCAAGGTATCCACTCGCATGAATACTGCAAAATTAAAGAAGTCATTCCTCACTTTCTCAACCAAAATACCCTCAACTAGAGCATAAGGAGCATAATCCTCACGCGGAGAGAGAATGGCGAGGCTGAAAGCATCCTTCGGGTATAATACGTAAAGGCCATCATTACGATAAAAGGTCTGTACATTCCTGTCTCGTGCCAAAAATTTCTATCATCCTTTGCTGTACCAATCACTAAATTTGGCATAATGCCTATATAAGAGGCCAAAGCTATCCCCTCGTGCATATCCAATTTTTCCTTCTTCTCACGCATGTTTATGTACCCTGCATTACTTAAAGCATTCATGGGCAGGGTTGAGTTTTTTGTTTTCTACAAGATCAGATGAGGTGTTTTTCCATCGTAGTGAAGATCTCACTCCACCTCCTGTAACTTTCTTGTACCCTTTGACTGAGATATTCCACCTATCTACTTGTCTCATAATCATGGATAGTTAGTTGGTTGCATCTGTGGGCCCATCTATCCTTGTTGAACTCCTCCATAGTACCCGATTTGCATTGTAATGTCCCCGACCCTTCGACTGGCGAAGAGGACGCTACTATACACCAAACATCTAGGCATCTAGCCCCATGAAGTTTAACATACCTATGATGCTGAAGCAAGATACTTAAAAAAATGAAACATACTACATACTAAGATGCATAATTGTTCATATACATAGCGGAAGCAAAACAACATTCATTCATATACAATTCAGCATTCAACATGTCCATCATCATAATTCATTAACAATAAATACGATTGAAAAATAGCTTAGTCGAGAATACTTATCTGATGAGAATTGTCCCGCAACCAGCTACGTCCTTGCAACGTTCCACCCAACCATAGGCCAGCGTGCTCCTTAATCTCTCAGCAACGCTTCCACCCCCGAGTAGGGCATGCTTTCCCAAGGAATAAGGAACTAGCAGGCTTACACATTTCCAAGGATAACAACACAACAAGGATACATAGTTAAGCCAAGCCAACACAATAGGACCCTACACCAGAACTAGCTAGACTTCTAGGAGACCCACACACACCCAACACAAGGAATCAGTCCTTTCTCTGCTATGTAGTCCCCAGGCCCTAACCACCTATCTAGTGCTATTCAGGGGTTGTGGAGAAGAAATCCAACCCTCTAGCTTTGTCTGTGTGGTTCTCAAACTCACCAGGTTTATCCAGCACATCAGGCCTTCATTCACCACTCCAATGCAGTCTGAGGGAAAACTACTATGTACATGTAGAAAACAAGCACTTCACATCTTGAACAGGGGGAGACAAATCCCTGAATCATTCTTGGCCCTGTCGTGGCCAAAACGATTCCTTAGCAACCTACAGTGGCTCAAATCATAAGGGAATGTAGGTACTCCCTTCAATCTATAGCTGATATCGTCATAAAAAGGGGAAGACACAGTTAATCCAGACATGGAGGAGACTACAGCCAGGGGTCAGTGAGGAAAACACAGCCACGATCTCCAAAGGAATGATGGGGCAATACACAGTCCGACCATACCAAGGGAAAATCGATTCTCTGCATGACTGGAAGAAAGAATAGAACTATCGATTGGCAATCGGTGCGAGACAGGGAAAAACATGTAAGCAGACTACAAATCCGTAAGGAGAAATTCCCACCTCAAATTTGTAGGGGAAAAATAGACATACCCACCATCTCCCAGGCATGAATGGATCTGTACAGGAAATCATGGTTGACAGTGGAAAGAACCCATTCTTCAACTCGCTTCCTAGATCCAAATGACGCCGAAGCCTGTGCATGAGGAGGTGAACCAAAAATGATGCAGAGAATGGGAGAGTGGAAAAACTTCCCCTGCTATTTTCCTTGCCCACATGAATGGATGAATTAGCTGGTGGAGCATGCATGGGGGAAATCCTGCCACCCCCCCACTACCCAACAAGATAACTCCCCTCAACAAAAATTAGGGTTCTTCAATTGGTGGCTGACACATGGCTTTTCCCCATAGGTTCTAGGTTTAACAATCCCCCCTTACCCTTGGGATAATCATGCCCTTTTCAATGTAGTTGCAATGAACATAGCTGGTTGGGTTCATTTAATTAAAATGCACATTTACATGATGACCAACTGAATATGTGTCGTATACCACGATATACCATCGGTAATGATTCTATTCGCCGAAACATAACACAACCGAATTGATGGCGGGGCTTTTGCCTTTAGCTCCACACCATGACTCATTACAATATATACATCACATACATTAATGCAAATGGGGTCAAAACCGAGGTGTTACAATCCCCTTCCCCTTGGAATAAGACTGTCCTCGGTGTTCCAATACAGAGGAATACATATCCAAAATTTCAAAATTTAGTATACCTGTCCCATTTTCAGTTATTTACTTTGAACTTTCAGGACCAAGCCCCTCAGCTTCCACGAGCTTCTCCTACTGGTCCTCAACTTTCGACTCATCCCCAAGTCGAGGAACTTTGTGGCTGCTACCCTCTTTATGTTCCCTCACTAGGAAGTCCCGCCGTAAATGATGTCCTCCGCATTTCCAACATTTCGCTGGCTGCTTCATCTTTACCTGCTCAATTTCCCTTGAGTCTTCATGCCTGGAACGTTTCTTAATGGATTGCTTGGACAAATGTCCCATCATTGATCCACTTTCCTTGCCTTTACAGATTGCCCCCAGAAGGATTTTTACCTCCTTTTGCAAACCAATAGAGTCTTGCAAAATCTGGTGGTTCATCTCATTCTGCCTTTTCTATATCTTGAGAATCTCTCCAAGATTCTCCTGGGTCCTGGAAATTGTTTGAAGGAGACTTCTAGCCAAGTCTAGAAGCTTTTGGTTTGCTGCCATGATCAATGTGCACCATTGGATTTCACTTTTCTCACCTGTGAAATGCACCATTGAAATTTTGTCAGACCAAGCATAATAAGAGAGAGAGAAACAAGAGTTTTTCCCCTCTTTGTCTTGTTCCATTTTGGAACCCACACCACCGCTATGGCTTTTCATGCTCTCAGCCTCTTTCAGTTCATCGTGAATGCTGGACCAATCCCTCTTGGTCATGACACTTAGTGTTTCCATTCTATTTTAGACCTCTCAACCATGGAGCCTCCCCACATGGTTTGTCTTAGCTGCTAGGAACTTCACAGTCTCACTAGAACCTTTTTCATTACTGCTCATTCTGAGCTCTTTAGGATAGTCACATGTCTAGATGCACCCCTAGGATGCTTTCATAGTCCTCACTTCCAGCGATACCTATATTCAAACATTGAATAGATTCACATGTTTAGTTTATTCTCATCAGTTTTTATCTCTTAAACAAGAGCTTAGAATATCATAAGCAAGAAATTGCAAAATACTCCAATACTTATCTGTATTATGTGTTTCCTTGTTGGTCCACAGGATCGTGCTTCGCTTTGCAAGCCTTAGGATTTCCTGTGGACTTGGATGTTAGGTCAAGGCACAGGTTGCTCCTCAACACCAAATAATTAATGTCCAGCCAGTACACCTTCACACTGACTGGGAAGGAACAAATCAGCCAAGCCAACACAGTTGGGTTTATCAGGCCATGTACTTATATCAACAATTCACTTATATCAACAACGCACTTATATCAACAATACACTTATATCAACCATGCACTTATATCAACAATAGATGACCATTTCCAGGTCCAGGATCTACTATGGATCCCTAGGCATATAACAGCCCTATTTTGGTGACATCTTCACCACACCCTTTTATACATATCAAGCACAGTCAAGCCATCCCACAGTTGGGTTTATCAGACTGTCCAACCAAGCCAATACACTTATATCAACAACCAAACTGCATCTGTTTAGCATGTCAACACAAGCAATATAAGCAACCTCATCAGCGTTATTGCTCTAAAACTGTAATCATGTTTTAGATCATTCACTATCAAGTATTGAGACACCAGGAGTGCATCCACTCCCTAGGGTGTAATCAATATTGAAAACCCTTCCATGATCCGACATCGAAAAAGTGTGCAACCTTTTCTGGTGTGTGCCATGTAGGCCCTATTCATACTCAAGCAATTGATCATTATGGAAATAAAATCAAAACACGTTCTGCATATGGAATTTTAATAATTTGACATACATATTCTTAGCTAGGATCACCGAACACTTATCCATTTTCCAATGCAGTATTCCTTCATTAAGGAGGAATGGGGGCTCCCTTCTCTGAGTTGACATTCCCTCGGTTTTCCATCCCAACTCCTTTCACATTCCATATCCACACATGTCTTACCAACATAATCTATACGATCTCACTCATGTTGCTTACCAAACATGCAGTGCAGATGGGACATTTCGAAAATGATGAATGGAGTTTCACCTGAAACCCATTTCCAAGATAGGGAAACACTCCCCCATGAAGTTTGGATCCTACAGTCCATCACACATGGTCTTCCTATAGTGTGTACCCTTGGCACATTCATCAAGTATCCAAACAGTCAATCAGTATCTACTAATACAATCCAAATTTGATTGTTCCATAACCAAGCAATGGCATTAGTAATTAAATTAAATATGAACTTGCAACTCTCTCTACTATAGAAATTGATTTGCTTGGCAATGAGGTGATCCCCATTTGTTGGTCTCTCATAAGCAGCACCACTATGCCCATTATACTTTTATGCTTACTGGCATAACATGAACATCCGCTTACAACACGTCCTCCTGACACAATCCTATGCAAGTGAATAATGATTAGTAGTTGTCAGCAATTTCTTAAATCCAAAATTCACAATTCAAATTTAACAACCCATTATGCATACAAACTATTTTCACGGCCATGAGACTCTTCTCGTAAGGTCTGGCTCTTTCACATGGTAGATTTCGGCATTTGACATGGTCTTACTCTCATTGCCATGCTCTAAACAATATACCTGAAACCTGAACTTCAATTAGTCAAACACTTGGTAAGTCAGGGTGCATATAACCTTTTCATTGCTGCAACCATCACTAAAGCATTTTCATAATTTATAAAATTCAAATACTTCAAGCTGTTAATCACATCAATACTACCAAAACTCGTTTACTTCACGCAATCATTATCATACTTTAAATTACAGGGTACAATCCCCTCATTTATGTAATTTAAATGAAAGGTTTAGATACTTCTTACTTCACAAGTGTATCATTTGTACCACCTTGCCCTTCCATAGAGCATTTCTGGCAGCCAATTGATCCTAACTACCCTCTTCATGCACTTACTATCCAGTTTGGTTGGTCTCTTGCAGGAGGTTGTAGAAGTTGCTCACCAACTTTTTATCTTGGTTTTGTTGCCTTATCCCTTTCTTCATAGGGTTGCTGGTCACATTCATCAGCATCGACAACATACTCAACCATGTCTAGGTTGTCGTTGGTTTTTCCACTAATGCCAACACCGATGCAATATCTACCATTAGTGGTTCATTATAAATGTATAGTTCTCACTACTCTTACCAACATGTAATATCCTATGCATGCCAAGCATATCCTCATACATTTTATGTACAAAAAATTATAAAATGTAATGGTAATTAGCAAGATAGGGTTTAAGGAAATTTCCCTTTTCAAGTCCCTCATCCTTACATGGAACTCCTCTTCCACACAACAACTGGGTTGACTTCATGGTCTTGCTACCTCTAGGCATGCAATTCCCAAATTTTTCCATGTTGACAGCAACACACTTTCCAAGCAACCACTAGTACTTTTCTTCTCCGCATTCAAATTCTGGTGAATCTCCCTTATTCACTGCTAGATAAGCTTTCCAACACCTATCCACATGCTTCATTCTGACCTCAGGTGTGAAAACCACACCACTTCTAAAATGAAGACTTTCACCAATTTTAGGCAAAACACACAACTGTATTTTAGTCTGAAATGCTAACTTTAGCCTTCTAGAATTTATTCTCTCTTTCAGCCCTAAAATCCTGCTGAGAATTTCACTAAAACCACTGAAATCGCTGAAAAATCCACTTTGAAAAACTCAAAATTTCCTTTGCTCAAATCGGGTCTCATCCCATCTACAACTCTTACACTTCGGCGATCTAGCAACAAATTTCTCTGGCGGTCATCAGCGTCCCTATGGACAATAATTTTCTGCTCCATCGACAGTTTCATCAGCTAAGTTTTTCCGCTATATTGGACCTATAGTGGTCTAATCTTTTGATCTTTACCGGTGATGCCAATATGTCTACAATCGGATCCTCTAAGCACTACCGCATCGGTGATTAGATCCTCTACTCATCGGAAGGCTAGTTCTCTAGGATTCTGCAATGGTGACCAACGAACCTTCTGTGTCTTCCGTGGCCATAACCCTGTCGACGGTCGGAACCCCTAGTCACTGTGGCATCGACGGTCGGATGCACTACTCATCAGGTGAATAGTCTCTTAGGTGGCTGCAATGGTGGGTTCACCAAACATTAATCCTTTTTGATTAGCGGTCTCATCAATTATAATTATTTGATTGGTGGTCGAAACAACTATCCGTCGGGAGGACAGGCCACTAAATAACCGCAACGATGGATGCACGAATAGCTAACTTCCACCGATCGGCGCTCTGATCTTCTAATATTTTCGGATGGTTTCCATCGGTGGTCTGATCCTCTAAACTTCGTTGATGTTTTTCTGCCACATTGACGATCCAAACAACTAAGTTTTGCCGATGTTTTCGATAATTGGACGAATTTTTCAGAAAATTTTCTTTCCGTAAAAATATTCTTTCCTTGTCCGCTGCATCGGCGGTTTCAACAACTGTAGTTTCTGCAGTATCGGCACTCGGGTGTGCTAACATCGGGTAGTTAGTCTTCTAAGTAGCCACAATGGTGGGCAGTAATCCTACTGTGGTTTTCGTAGACCCCAATACTCCATTTGCTGTCGGAAGGACTAATTACTGCGGCATCGACGGTCTCATCAACTAACATCCGACGATCGCTGATGGGTTCGATACTTAGAAAAAAATTTGAAATTCTATTTTTCTTCTTTGCATCAGCTCTGCCTTCAACTATGTTTCGTCGATCCACTTCACTAGATCTCGGCAGCTTCATCTTCTATTTATCGGCCATCCCAACAACTATTCATCGGCGATCCCAACAACTAAACTTTTTCGATCATCGATGATCTCGTGCCTTAGAAATTTTTTGGGAATTTTCTTCTTTGTCTTCCGAATTGCATCAACTACCAGAACAACTATTCATTGCGGCATAGACGGTCCAGGCCTTTATCCATTGGAAGGATAGTTCTCTAGACTTCCGCAACAACGGGCGCACGAACCACTGATACTTTTCAACGTTCATTGATGACCAATACAACTAACATTTTTCGATGGCCGACGAACACTTAGAAAAAATTCAGCAAGTTTTCTTCTCTATCTTCCACTGCACTGACTGTCAAAGAAACTATCCATCGAGTGGATAGTCCATTAAATAGCCACAACAATGGACGCATCATCAGCTAATCTCTTTCGATGTTCATCGGCAACTTCGTCATCTAAGCATTGGTGACTCAATCAACTAATCATCGCCAATCAATATATTAACCTCCGTCGACGTGTCATCGGCGATCCCTTCATCTTAGTGGTGCCGATCGGCGATGATTTTCTCACCTTAGAAAAATATTCAAAATATTTCTCTCCGCCATCGCTGTCGGTGGTCCAACCAACTATCATCTTGTTTTTTTTTCCACCAAAGTTTTGGCACTGACGTCCTCTAAGTTTCGCTGACAGCCGACGAACACTTCCTCTGCGTTGGAGGACCTTCCAACTAAGTGATCCGCTACATTGGAAGAACTTCTCACTAAGTTTTTCGATGAGCCGATAATTCTGGCACTTAGAAAATTTTGTGAATTTTCCTGTCATTCACCCATTTTCTCTTGGTTTCTTCTAGGCAGTAGGTAGCCTGCCTTAGTTAACTAATATTTCATGGCCCTTTGAGACCCAAATGCTCCAACATAATCTTTGTCACTGCATCTTCACATCCCATTGAATCCCATGTTGCAACCAGAGCTCTGATACGATAGTGTAACATCCTCGAAACCCCGATCGGCGAAGAGGACACTACTATACACCAAACATCCGGGCATATAGCCCCATGAAGTTCAACATACCTATGATGCTGAAGCAAAATAATTAAAAACATGAAACATAATACACACTAAGATGCATAATTGTTCATATACATAGTAGAAGCAAAACAACATTCAGTCATATACAATTCAGCATTCAACATGTCCATCATCATAATTCATTAACAGTAAATACAATTGCAAAATAGATTAGTGAAGAATACTTATCTGATGAGAACTGTCCCACAACAAGCTACGTCGCTGCAACGTTCCACCCAACCATAGGCTAGCGTGCTCCTTTATCTCTCAGCAACGCTGCCACCCCCGAGCCGGGCATGATTTCCCAAGGAATAAGGAACTAGCAGGATTACACATAGCCAAGGATAACAACACAACAAGGATACACAGTTCATCCAAGCCAACACAATAGGACCCTACACCAGAACTAGCCTGACTTCTAGGACACCCACACACACCCAACACAAGGATTCAGTCCTTTCTTTGCTACGCAATCCCTCAGGCCCTAACCTCCCTTCCAGTGCTATTCAGGGGTTGTGGAGAAGAAAGCCATCCCTCTAGCTCTATCTATGTGGTTCTCAAACTCACCAGGTTTATCCAGCACATCAGGCCCTCATTCACCACTCCAATGCAGTCCGAGGACAAACTACTGCATGCATGCAGCAAACAAGCACTTCACAGCTTGAACATGGGGAGACAAATCCCTGAATCATTCTTAGCCCTATCATGGCCAAAAAAATTCCTTAGCAACCTATAGCAGCCCAAATCACAAGGGAATATAGGTACTCCCATTAATATACAACCGATACCGCCATAAAAAGGGGAAGACACAGTCAATCCAGACGCGGAGGAGACTACAGCCAAGGATCAATGAGGAAAACATAGCCATGATCTCCAAAGGAAGGACGGATCAATACACAGTCTGACAATACCAAGGGAAAATTGATTCTGTGTGTGAATGGAAGATAGAACAGAACTATCGACTAACAATCGGTGTGAGAGAGGGATGTTGGGGCTTCGACCTTAAGGGTCCTTAGTTTTGGCAACTCTGCGGTGTTGGTGCGAAGCTTGTAAGCAGAGTTGCGGTCCAAAATAGTCTTAGGGGTTTTGGGGTTGGGTCGAAGCCCCTATTTTTGTAATTAACCCATGATTTAAACCCAGGGATTTGGTTTTTGGGTGCCCATGGTTTTGTAATATTGCACTTGTATAAATAGGCACTTATGTAAAGGAGTGGGGTTAGGTCTTTGATGATTTATCTTATGATGATAATTTTATGCGAAGAAGCCAAGGCCTATTTTAGGGATTTTGTAAGAAGGATAAGTCCCAGCTAAGTGCATGGACGACCTCTGCAGCTGTGTGCACAGAGGGTTTTGTAAGAAAGGTTCTGCAGCTAAGTGCCCAGATCTACGGCTAAGTGCACAACTTTGGGTGATTGAAGAGATCAGAACTGTGTGTTTGTAAAGAGTTGAATATAAACGCAGTTCTGTGGACGTAGCCCCTACACTCGGGGTGAACCACGTATATCTTGTGTTGTGGTGGTTCTTGTTGTGTTGTTTCTGTTATGTTTTATGCATTTGATAAGTAGATAAGTGATAAAGTAAGATAACCTGTTAAGTACTAACTTCGTTGTGAATTCCCAGTTAAGGGTTAAGCAATAAACTGTCTTTTATCTAAATCGTGAAGCTATTTAAGTGAATGTCGAAGCTATTTTATTGCATAATTATTATTTGTTAAGGATAAAGGTACAATAATATCCCTCTTGCACCTGCAGAAACCTGATTCTGAAGCACCCCATAGCTGTTTTGGGTGAGACTGCAACCTGTTCGCAGGTTGTTGCCGAAAGGGCCAACACTGTGGGTCTGTTTGTTGGTTGGAAGATAAAAGTATAGAACCCGGGTCTTCCCTAAGCACCAACAAATTGGTTCTGTTGCTGGCTGAACCAGTATCTGCTTCAAGAGGGATCTACGTCGTACCTAGAGGGACATGTTTTGGAGACCCTCAGTAAAATAAATCGGTGATTGGATCGAAGATACCTATCTGATATTTCCTGAACACAAAAATAAGGATCCTTGTTGTAGCTCATACGACTTCTTGCAAAGGTATGTTTTTTCTGATATTCATGAAATTTTCTTTGCTAGTATCCACATAGAATTGCACTAGTGGTTATCCAGGTTGACAGAAAGAAAGACAAACTTCAACGAAGATCACTTTCTTGCCTGGACCCTAGAAAGAATTAATATATTGACAAGGGTGAACAACGCGGTATCAAGAGCTGTTGATTTCTGGACAACACGAACCCTTGAAGCATTTGTGACAGAGTTCGTCGTCGACACGCATTCTTCTTTCAGCAAAGAAGAAAGACAATTTTTCAAAGGACCAAGGGGTAAGTACCTAAATTCATTAAGTTTAAGAATTAAGATGCTCTTGGCTGATAAAGGCATATTGCTTATTGAATCAGATTGCTAGCTTTAGTGCTACTAACCTATGTTTGAAAGTGAAAGTGACTTCGACGAGCAAAGTGGTAAAATATACAAAAGAACTTTTGGATCTTATACCCTAGGTCAAAATACCGATTATACCTCACTGAGTCTAGCAGAATCTAAATCTAAAGAAACCCCCCTATAACTCCACAACGAATATTTGTTCCCCCTGATAACCTGTCACGGTTTGAAAGTAACCCTAGCCTGAGTAGTCCTGTCGTAGGTCAGTCTACCTCAGAAAGTTCCCTTCCTCCCGTTACCGGTATTCCCCTTCCTTTTTCCCTGCCCCCCCCCCCTCGATCTAATATGGCCCATGTAAATGATGATATCAAGCTCCCAGTATTTAAAGGAATTGGATCGGAGGATCCAGAGCACTTTTGGTTCTTATGCGAAGCTGTCTGGACTGCTAAGAATATTGTGGATCAGAATACAAGAAGAGCGCAACTGATCACCTCTTTTAAAGACCGAGCTTTGACTTTGTTTATGAAGTTTTCCAATACTCAGAACCATGTCTTGGCCGATATTAAAACAACCATGATCAAAGAGTTCAAGAAGCCTAAATCAGAGTCACAGTGTATAACTGAACTGAAAGAAATTCAGCAGAAGCGAGGTGAATCAGTTTGGGACTTTGATAAGAGGTTCAAAGTTCTGTTGGATCAAGTTAGCTTCACTATTGGACCAGAACAACATAAAGAGTGGTTCATCGCAGCACTGCTGCCTCATATTAGGACTCCGCTTATGCAACAGAAGGTTGCTGACCAGCAAGAGGCTTTGGAAATTGCCATGAAACTTGAAACAACTCCTGTCAAACATAATACTAGCATAGACCAAATACAAGCACAGTTGGCAGAAATGGCTTTGGAGCTTCGCGACATGAAGAAGGGGAAATCTATTCGTGAAGGGGTTTGGTGTACATGAAGTAGGACCGAAGGTCATGACAAAGAAAAGTGTCCTGCATTAAGGAACTATCTAAATACTGGTGCTCCAAACCCGTTTAACCCTGCTGTTCTATATTGTGAGATATGTAGAACAACTAGCCAGCATCGACCTGAAGATTTCTACCTACTGCAGAGATATGTTTAAGTACCTAAGAATCCCTACTGCAAGTTCTGTAAGTCAGTTGGACACAACGAAGATGAATGTCGCAGCTTTGACCTCATGAGAGAGCGAACCTATGATGCTTATAGGGTACAACCCGATGCATAAGGTAATGATGGATATGGTTACCGGGGTAGTACATCAGGTCAAGGTAATTTTAGTGGTCGAGGTCATGGTGGTATGCCTGGAAGAGGTCAAAGCAAGGTTATTTGCTATAACTATAATTAGGCAGGACATCTAGCTAGAGACTGTCAGAACCCAACTACGACATGCCGATACTGCAGAGCAGTCAATCATGTGATTGAGCAATGGCCACCGTTGATAGCCAAGATACAAGAAAGAAATGGCCCATCCTACTCAGAATGTTCAAATGATTGCTGTAGAGAAAAAACCTTTCCCCGCCCTTAACGTTGTTACAAGGAATGGAGCTATGACGTAGGTGCAAAACAAGGAGAAACAGCCTGACAAGGCTTGGGTCCACAAGACCCTAGAGACAATTCCAGCCTTTGATGTTGAAAGAGAAAAAGGAACATTTATGGAAGCTAAAAAAGACTTTGCTGATCCAAGACCATCAGTAGCAACTACGCAACAACAGCAACAACAGTTACCATTTCAAGAAGCTTCGTCGGATCAAGTACGTACTTGACATCATTTTTACAGAATTGTATGAAGCTCTTAAGAAAACAGAATGCTTTGAATGAGTTACAGAAATTTATTGCATCTTGTGAAGCTCTGGTAAGAAAAAAACTGTTAATAGAGTTAGAAGGACTAGAAGAGAAATGAGATTGCATGCTCAGATAGGCGATTATGACATGACTAATATCATTTTAGATCTGGGATCAGAAGTGAATGTCCTAACTAGGCAGACTTGGGAACAAATGGGAAAACCTACGATGGAATGGTCCCCTATACAGTTGAGATTAGCCAATCAGTAGAAGATTGCATCCTTGGGAAGAATCCCTAGTGTACCCGTAGATATAGATGGAGTCAACACCTTAGCAGATTTTGAAGTAATTGACATAATTGATGATAGCAACCCCTATCCAGCCTTGCTAGGAATTGAATGGGAAATAGACAATGATGCAGTAATCAACCTTAAGAATAGACAGATGACTTTTGAAGGAAAAGGCTTGAGAGTCATAGTACCGTTGGACCCTCCTCAAGGAGAAAGGTACACAGAGCCAGTCAGAGATGGAGATCAGGATGTTTTTGATCATATTTACAACATTACAGCTAAAGACGAAGACTATGTTAACCCTACTACTAAAGGTATAATGGATTGGTAGTGTGACAGTTCTTGCATGACTGATTCATACGAAGGCCTAGAGAATTGGCCAAATAGACTTTATGAACTACATGGACATCAATGTGTAAGAATTACCAAGTCTCTCAGATGGCTTGGCTCACAGACAAGAATCTTACCTACTTTTGATGGCTTGACATACCCCGAATATTTTATTGTACACTTCTTAGAGCAAGTACTAGATTCACAAAAAATGGAGACTCTAGATTCAACATTCAGAGCCACAGCTGCCAGATGGTGGAATGGTCATAAAAAGTATATTCACACTTGGGGAGCCTGTCAAAAGTTTCTTCACCTGAGATTTAGGGACCAATCTCAGGAGGTACGAAGCAGATTTAATGGTAAGACTAGCCCTCAGGAACATTTGGATCAGTGTTATGAAGCATGGAAGCATGTACATTGTGAAGAATGGGTACATAGGTTTGTACACACTCTGGAACCTGTAGCAAAGAACTGGTATGCAGAGGTAGAGCTTCGCCATGGTACTATAAGTTGGGATAGTCTTGTTGATAGTTTTGTGCTTACATTTTCTATTAATGAGGTTTGTTCTGCTTTGGACGCAGCTATTAGGTTGATCCATACTACGGTGTTTAATGATAAAGAAATAGTCGAGTACCAACCTGACTGGAAGGAACAAGAAGCTAATGCAGTAGAATGTTATAACCTCGCCATTGATGAAGACGATGACCCTCACAACATTAGTATCCCTGAGTGAGAAGGACACTGCGAAGTACATGGACTAGCAGTCGAAGCACCTGAAGTAACCCAGCCCTTGAAGACAAGAAAAGTAAACATTGGATCAGAGGAAATGCCTAAGTACGCTACCATTGGAGATTATTGGGATGAAGAAATGGTCAGCAAAGTGACTGAACTTCTCCATGAGTATCAGGATTTATTCCCATCAAAGTTCTCAGAAATGAAAGGTATCCTTGGTGATATAGGAGTGATAAAAATCCCTTTGAAAGCTGGTGCGAAGCTTGTCAAGCAACGCCCTTATAGGCTAAACCCTAAGTATAAAGAAAAAGTTAGGGTGGAGATAGATAAGATGCTCGCTACAGGAATCATTGAGCCTATCGAAGAGTCTGAATGGGTCAGCCCTATGGTGGTACAAGAAAAGAAAACCAAGGGAGAAATCATAATCTGTGTTGATCTGAGGAAGCTGAATGATGCCTATTTACATGATCCTTTTCCTACTCCCTTTACAGATTAAGTTTTAGATAATGTCGGAGGTCAAGAAGTGTATTCTTTCACTGATGGATTTTCAGGTTACCATCAGATCAGAATTGCTTTAGAAGATCGACATAAGACAACCTTTGCTACAAAAATGGGATCTTTTCAGTATACGGTTATGCCCTTTGGATTGAAGAATGCACCTGCTATGTTTTCCAGAGTAGTCATATCTCCATTTAAGGAATTTATTCATAAGTTCTTGAAAGTTTACTTTGATGATTGGACTATCTTAGGTTTACTGAAAGATCATATAGCCAGCTTAAGGCTTATGCTGGACAAGTGTAGACAACATCAGATTTCATTGAACCTGAAGAAGTGTATCTTTTGTGCACCTTTTGGAATTCTGTTAGGTCACATTGTATGCAAGCAAGGTTTGATGGTGGATCCTGCGAAGATAGCTATCATTGTGAACTTACCACCTCCGAAGTCTGTTAAGCAACTTCACACTACGCTTGGTCATACCGGGTATTACAGAAAATTCATTAAAGGATATGCTCAAATTACAGCCCCTATGGAAAAGAAATTGAAGAAAGATATTAAGTTTGAGTGGACACCTGAATGCCAGGAAATCTTGGACATTCTGAAAGAAAAGATGGTAACTGCCCCTATCTTAATATTCCTTGACTGGAGTAAGGAGTTTCATGTGCATGTCGATGCATCTTCCATTGCTCTAGGAGTTGTATTGGCTCAGTTAGGCGAA
>LPNX011123566.1:140959-162359 GCA_001517045.1 Pseudotsuga menziesii | reverse complement strand
TCCAGATGGTTGATGACTATTTTCAGGATATTGTTCAGTACTTGTCTATAGGTTTTGCACCCTCTGAGATGACAACACAGCAGAAGAAGCAGCTGGTGGTTCGAGCAGCTGAATTTACCTTGATAGCAAGACAACTATATAAGATGGGACCAGATGAAATACTGCGCAAATGTGTCCTAGAGCATGAAAATCCATTGATCTTGGCTGAGGCACATTTTGGAGCAGCATGAGGTCATTATGCAGGAAAAGCTACAGCACAGAATATTCTAACAGCTGGATTGTGGTGTCCTATGCTTCATAAGGAGGCAAGAGAGTATTGCCATAGCTGTGATATCTGTCAAAGGACAGGAAAACCATCCAGGAGAGATGAGATGCCTCTGGTTCCACAGGTAACTTTACAAGCATTTGACAAGTGGGCTATTGATTTTGTTGGACCAATCAATCCCCCTGCAAAGAAATTTGGAGCAAGATACATTATTACAACAATTGATTACCTTACCCGTTGGGCTGAAGCTCAACCAGTCAAGAACTGTAGTGCTACTACAGCTGCGAAGTTCATATTTGATAATATCATGTCCAGGTTTGGGTGTCCTAGAATTCTTATGAGTGATCAAGGATCACATTTTTTGAATAATACCATTGAAGCATTGACCGAAGAATTTCAAGTATATCATCAGAAGAGTACTACCTACCATCCTCAAGAAAATGGAACTGTTGAAGCCTTTAAGAAGATTCTAGAGCACGCTCTGATGAAGGTTTGCAATGTTAACAGAAATGATTGGGATCTTCGAATTCCAGTAGTATTATGGGCTTATAGAACCACTTGCAAGAAGTTGACAGGCCACACACCTTTTAGGCTGGTGTATGGATAGGAAGCAGTTATGCCAATGGAATACATTGTTCCTAGCCTCAGAATATCTTCCTCCACATGGATGGATGAACCAGCTATGTTGAATGAAAGACTGGCAAAGATACTAGAACTAGAAGAAGACAGATTCATTGCAGGTTTCCAGCAGCAAGTACAGAAAGCTAGAGAAAGAGCATGGCATGATAGACACATTAAGAAGAAGCATTTCCAGAATGGTGATCTTGTGCTCTTGTACGATACTAAATTCATGAAGTTCCCAGGTAAGTTCAAGGCACATTGGAAAGGACCATACATAGTTCAGAAAGTTACCAATGGTGGTGCAGTTCAGTTAGCTAAATTGATTGGAGAAATTTTTCCCTCCATGGTGAATGGAAGTAGATTAAAGAAGTACAGGGACAAGCCTGTACCCCCTGATCGACATTAATAGCAAGAAGGAGAGTCTAAGTACCAAGAACAATTGAAATTGGGTACTAGACTATTATGAAGCTGTTCTCAGAGAGCTTGGGCAGATTTGTTGGAAATTCTGTCGTGGGTCAAAGCTCGAAGCTATGGCGAAGTTTGTGTTAGACAGGGTTGAAGGTCAATATTGTGACGAAGGTATGTATTATGTCGAAGACCGTTATTGTGGTGAAGCTGAAGTTAGTGGTTGTGCCAAAGAAGAAAGGTTTGTTGAAGATTAAAATCTGACCGTTGGATGTGGTGGCGGCGGCATGTTCACTACACTAATTGCCTGTAATGATGAGATTTTGGGAAATCTAGCAGTGTGTGGACAAGATCTATCGCCGTTTGGTTAGATTTGGTGTCTTTATTACACAATCATGACAGATTTGGTTCGTTGGATTCTATAAGAAGATACCCAGGCCTATGAATTCCGCATTAAGCATTTTCTTGAGTTGAGCCCATGTCAGCTGATCGTGAAGTCCAGGAATTGCTGAGGGAATTCAGACCGAGGGGTCTGCAGAACCTCGGGACCAACCTACCTGCATCTGCACTCCGTGAAGAGACTCCCCCAGCACTGACTCAACCAATGCAGACATGATCAACCAGAAAGAAATTTAAGGCAGAAGTTCACTCTAAGTGGAACGAAGAAAGACACAAGCTGGAGGATCCCACGATAAATCCTCTTGGTTCGGTAGAGCTCCCACCTGAAGGTTTTGAAGACTTCATCACAACATCCACCATATCCCTCGCCTGTCAGTGATAGGTCTAGAAGGACCAATGATTCCCATGACCATCATAAATATTACGAAGAGAAAGAGGAAGCCAAAAGATATTTCTAGAAGGAAGATAGCAGAATGAGTGACGATCATAGGGAACACAGGCACTTTGCTAAGGATGCAAGGATGAGGGATAAAGTAGGCCATGGCAGTGGTAGAAGTAGCAAAAGGGATGACGATGATGACAGGCATATCAAGGAGACAGACGACAGAAGGATTAAAGATGATGCTACAGGGACTCAGACGAATACACAGCTCAGCAAAGTGCAAAAGGAGATAGCAGAGAAGGAGCAAGCATCCAAAGAGATCATGCGCATCCTCAACCAGTAATTTACTATCTTTTCCAACAAGATTCTCCCTCCAGAAAAGCAGCAGAGTGTCCCGGTACGAGACACTGGTGAGTCTTAGGGGCCTGTTGGGGCTCCGACCTTAAGGGTCCTTAGTTTTGGCAACTCCGCGGTTTTGGTGCAAAGCTTGTAAGTGGAGTTGCAGTCCAAAATAGTCTTAGGGGTTTCAGGGTTGGGTCGAAGCCCCTCTTTTTGTAATTAACCCATGATTTAAACCCAAGGGTTTGGTTTTTTGGGTGCCCATGGTTTAAGCCCATGGTTTTGTAATAGTGCACTTGTATAAATAGGCACTTATGTAAAGGAGTGAGGTTATGTCTTTGATGATTTATCTTATGATGATAATTTGATGTGAAGAAGCTAAGCCCTATTTTAGGGCTTTTGTAAGAAGGATAAGTCCCAGCTGAGTGCGTGGACGACCTCTGCAGCTGTGTGCGTAGAGGGTTTTGTAAGAAAGGTTCTGTAGCTGAGTGCACATATTTGCGGCTAAGTGTGCAGCTTTGGGTGATTGAAGAGATCTGCAGTTGAGTGCGTAGATCAAAACTGTGTGTTTGTAAAGAGTTGAATATAAATGCAGTTTTGTGGACATAGCCCCTACACTAGGGGTGAACCATGTATATCTTGTGTTGTGGTGGTTCTTGTTGCGTTGTTTCTGTTATGTTTTATGCATTTGATAAGTAGATAAGTGATAAAGTAAGATAACCTGTTAAGTACTAACTTCGCTGTGAATTCCCAGTTAAGGGTTGAGCAAGAAACTGTCTTTTATCTAAATCGCGAAGCTATTTAAGTAAATGTCGAAGCTATTTTATTGCATAATTATTATTTGTTAAGGATAAAGGTACATTAATATCCCTCTTGTGCCTGCAGAAACCTGATTCTGTGGCACCCCATAGTTGTTTCGGGTGAGACTGCAACCTGTTCGCAGGTTGTTGCCGAAAGGGCCAACACTGTGGGTCTATTTGTTGGTTGGAAGATAAAAGTATAGAACCCGATTCTGCCCTAAGCACCAACAAGGGAAAAACATGTAAGCAGACTACAAATCCATAAGGAGAAATGCCCACCTTAAATCGGTAGGGGAAAAACACACATACCCACAATCTCCTTGGCATGAATGGATCTATACAGGAAAGCATGGTTGACAGTGGAAAGAACCCGTTCCTCAGCTCACTTCCTGGATCCAAACAACACCGAAGCCTGTGCGTGAGGAGGTGAACCGAAAATGATGCAGAGAATGGGAGAGTGGAATAACATCCCCTGTTATTTTCCTTTCCCATGTGAATGGATGACTCAGCTGGTGGAACATGCATGGGGGCAAGCCTTCCACCCCCCCACTACCCAATAGGGTAACTGCCCTAAACCAAAATCAGGGTTCTTCAATGGGTGGTTGACACATGGATTTTCCCCATAGGTTCTAGGTTTAACAATCCCCCCATTACCCTTGGGATAATCATGCTATTTTCAATGTAGTTGCAGTGAACATAGCTGGTTGGGTTCATTTAATTAAAATACACATTTACATGATGACCAACTTAATATGTGTCGTATACCACGATATATCATCGGCAATGATTCTGTTTGCCGAAACATAACACAACCGAATCGATGGTGGGGATTTTTCCTTTAGCTCCACACCACGATTCATTACAATATATACATCACATACATTAATGCAAACAGGGTCAAAATTGGGGTGTTACATGCATCCCCTACCCCCTTCAACACCAATGTTGGCAAGAAGGTCCTCCATCTTATTTGCATCTCATCTAATGTGGCTAAAGGAGACGGAATTATGGGCCGTGACAAGAACAAGAAGGTTATCCAGTCTGCTTGCGAGCCACCAAGTGGAAGAGATTTTCTCTATGGACCTGCCATTGGCTAGTTTCTTGGCCATCAAAATTAGAATTTGAGAGTCTCCTTCCATGATCACTGGAAGCCATCTTTCCCTGATTGCTAGTTTTATCCCCTAAAGAAGACCTTCCATCTCTGCCAAATTATTAGTGTCATTACCTATGTAGGAAAGGTAGAGTTTTAAAACTTCTCCTGCACTAGTCCTATAGACCCCTCTAAATTGCGTGACTCCCATGTTTCCTTTGGATGCTCTATCAAAATTAATTTTAAACACATGCACAGGAGGAGAAGACCACGAACTTGGACTAGATGGTCTACATATTTTCTTCTTTTGTCTAATCCCATCTAAATTTCTCCTATCTAGGCCCAAATAAGCCACGATGCATTCTTCTCCCTCCGACAAATCCTTATCTTTCTCACCCCATTGCATGATTCTAATTGTTTCGAGGAGGTTCATGACAAGTTTCTTCCACACCTCCTTTGCATTTTGTTTTTATCACAGATAGAGGTCATATAGGAGAAACTATCCAATAGGTGGCCCATACTTTCCTCATTGTCTAGGAATAGTACACATTGGGATGGACCCTGGATCCCCCGTCGCCTAATATTTTCTCCTGTTAATATCCTCCGATTGAAAACCAACCTGCAAAATATAGAAAACTTTGTCCATGGATGGGTACCACTGATCCTTTTCCAGATACCATCCTCCTCTCCTCCATTACGAGTACAAATAACATAGGATTATTTAATGCTGAAGGTTACTTTCTGTTTGCATCCCCATATTAATATGTTCGACCTTGATTTTTTGTGGATTAATCTCTCCTATATATATTCTTCTGATATGAGACCCTCCACCCTCTCCTGGATCGACCATGGCCTTTGATCACCCAAGGCAGGAACCTCCCAATAGTGACACATTTTAATTTTTCCTTCCTCCCTCCTTCTGGTCCTGATGGTCAGCCATCTGGGGTCCTCTCTCATCTTTGGGCGTTGGTTCCAAAAGTCATCCCCAAAATTGGGATTCTCCCATTACAAATTTCCAAAAACTATGCTCCTGAACAAGATTCCATCCTTCTTGTGATTTCATCCATGTGTGAGATCCCTGTAGCTCCTCATTATATTTGATGAACTAAGCCTTATATTTTTCCCCAGCATATTTCACATGCCAAAGTTTCTCCCAGGCTTCCCTCGAGTGGTTACACCATCGCCACCATTTTTTTGCTCCTTATATTTCACTCATAACTTTGGGATCCCTGAGCCCCAAAACCCATTTTTCTTCTGGCAACAAATTTTATCCCACCCAACCAAGGAAAATTTAGTCTTCACTTCCCTTACCCCCTATAGGAAGTTTCTCTAGATATTCCTAATTTCCTTAATAACAAACTTTGGAGTGAGTAGCACATAAAAGAGGTAGACCGACATTTATTGAAGCACGAGTTTGACTAGAATCAACCTACTGGGAAAATTCAAAGGTTGAAGGATCCAACTAGACAACCTACTCTTCATTCTATCCAACAGATCCTGCCAAGATACCCTATTTATGCAGTCGACCCCTAAGGCACCACCAGATATTTATAGCGGAAGGATCATTTGGAAAAACCTAGAAGCCTCACAATATTCCTTGAGACCAAAGGAGGCATATTTAGGATAAATACCTGAGATTTATCTGCATTAACTGCAAGCACTGAAGCATTAGAAAAAAAAATTATACTTATATTAAAATATTGGGCCTCTTGGACCGAAGGGTGCCCCATTAGCATCATGTCATCCATGAATTGATGGTGCATTTGTTTATCCATTCCCTCATGAAGGTTAAGCCCATGAATTTCACCACTGAAATATTGGGCTTATAGGATTCTTCTCAACCCTTCCACCATTAATATGAAAAGAAAAGGGGATATGGGATCACCTTGTCTTATTCCTTGAGAAGGATTAAAAATTCTAGTCGGAGAACCATTCAACAAAATCGAGAAGAAAGGGGTGGTAACCAGATTCATTACCCACACCACCCATTCCTCCTCAAATCTGAAATCTTCCAACATCTTTTCCATGCATTTCCAACTCTGTTTATCATAGGCCTTAGAAATATCCAACATGATCGGTATACTTGGTCTCTTGGTCACCTTAAGAGAGTGGATATTTTAATGAACCAAGAAGATCCCATCCAAGATTTGAATCCCTTCCACAAATCCTAAATGTTCTAGGCTAATCAGATTGGGGAGGAGTGGATTTAATCTGTTAGCTATCACCTTAGTTATGATTTTGTAAATTACATTACATAGAGAAATGGTTATGATTTACCTAGTGTATTAACTCCTTCTCCTTTCAGAATCAGGGTTAGGAAAGTAGCATTAAAGGCCTTTAGGATACCTCAATTACACCTCAATTCTTACACTATTTCCATAGTTTCCTCTTTAATCATATCCCAAAAGGAGTAGAATAAGTTGGTGGTGAAACCATCTGGTCCCGGATCTTTCCCTGGAGCCATTTGGTTTACTGCTTCCTCCACCTCTTGCATAGATATTGGCTTAAGCAACATTTCATCATTTTCTATGGTAACCACCTTCGGGATAAGTCTGGTGATCCTAGCTATGTCCTTCCTTATATCTCCTCTATCTTCATACACTATTTCATCAAATTTATGGACCAATTCTTCCTCGATCTCATGTCTGGACTCAACCTGGTTTCCATCCGCCTTCTTGAGTTTGTGGATTTCCGATCTGTGTCTGTTATGGATAACCGAGTTGTGGAAGAACTTTGTGTTATTTTCTCCCTCCTACAACTATTGGTTCCTGGATTTTTATTTCCAAAACATTTTCTCTTTCTTTTCCCTAGCTTCCAACTGATTGAGCAATTCTTTCTCCCTCCACTTAATGTCCTCATCCCATCCTTTCACCATTCCTCTTTGATTGATATGGTTGATCTCCTTGACCAACCTCCTCTTATGTTCAAAAATGTTCCCGAAGTCTTCCCTATTCCACCTGTGAATTTTGTCTTTAAGCACTTTTAACTTTTGTTGGAAGTGGTACATCCCAGTCCTTGTGTGCGGAGGGGGGGAGTTCCTGCCACCACTGTTCCACTTTATCCTTAAAGTCTTCATGCTCCAACCAGAATTGTTCAAACCTAAAGGGTTCTCTTAAAACTACATCTGACCAATCCCAGTTGACGCTAATAAGCTAATGATTTGATCTAGCTGTTGGAAGGACACTGGCACTTATATGCTTTGTTCCCCTTGCAATGTTCTCCATAATCAAGAATCTATCAGTTATGGATGCCACTAGATACTCTCCACTATTCTTGTTGATCCATGTGTACCAGCCATATCCCACTTCAAGATCTATGAGGGGACTGTGAACTAGAATGTCTCTAAACTCTTCTTGAAATCTATCCAAAACTCGTCCTCCTCCCTTTTTTCCCCTTAGGGAGGTTATTAGGTCAAAATATCCTCTGATGATCCAGGATCCATCCCTGGATAGGAATTTTAGCCAATTCAAAAAATTCAGAAAAGTCAGCTTCTGGTGATAGGCACTTGGACCATAAACATTCACGAGGGTTCCCTTGGCTCCCAAATCCAGGAAATTAGAGTTGGCCATCAGGGAAAAATTATTAGCTCTTGATTCTGTTAGGTCAATGGTTTTTGGTTTCCATAAGAAGATCAAACCTCATTCCATTTTGGAAGCATCAACTACCATAACCATATATACCAAGTTCTAGAAGCCATTAATCCAGAAATAGATTGAAAATCCTCATACCTAGATAATCTGTGCATGGGTGGATCTCATGGAATATTCTGTGACATCGACAAAGATGACAAGGAATGGCACATCATAGAAATTAATCTTGGATGGGTGTCAGAGTTCTCTAATAATCCCTCTTATAGCAGGAATGCTTCCTTCAACCCTTCGATTTTACAGTTCCCTCATTTGAGGAAGCTATTCTTCTATAAATGTTTCATCTCAGATTCCCAAGTCACCCTCAAACAAAAATTGCTAAGTAGTCCACAGACATAAATGAAATAGTTTTTCGAACACTTGTTTCACACCATGAGCCACTTGGCCAAAACAGACTACCAGCTGTTATATATCTCCATCGGATGCAACGAATACTTGTCAGATGAATAAATAAGTACTCTGGCGATGCGTAATGAGGAGCATAGTGTTGAAGGCATGGCCTAGAAAGTGTTGCTTAGCCAATTGCAAGGTGTCCAAGAGCATAGTGTTAAAGTTAATAATTATAATTAATAGTTAATTTAATATATATATATATAAGTAATTAAACTTCAAATAAAATTCAATTGAAAACCAGGCCACAATTCAGCTTTGCTCATTCAATGGAAACGACCCATTATATGAACCATAGTTAATGGTGTCCGAGTCTATTATATATCTTTTTTTTGGAAAATACTGGTTTTATTTTTTATATGGTGATGCTTAATGAATTCAACCAAAACAAAAGGGAGGACAACCAAAATTCATGTACCTCCATCTCTAAGATAATCGCTTTTCTCTAGGATAACCATTTTTATGTTTTTCAAAATAAAATTTGGTTTCTTTTATCCATTGAAACTATTTTCTCAAACTTTATTTAATGAGCTACATAAAGGGATAACAATTGAACATATGTAACTATAAGGTAAGAATTATACTGCTGACTTCAATGCAAGGACCATTGTAAGTGGGTCGACATAGAGATAGGTTCCTCTCTCTTCATCTTTAATATGTACGAATGGATGCCCATTCTTTCACAACATAAGCAAAAAAACGCTATAATTATCAACCAGATGAACCAACTCATACGCGTGGTTAAACAACCAAAAAGTGTATCAATTCAAATGGGTCCTCTATGTCATTCACATAATGGTAAATATATAAATTAAAAGGATCAATGTTTGTGGAGGAGAGCTGTCCAATTTCAATAACGACTGGTTTCCTAATAAACCTAATATGTTATATTAATTTAACTACATAATGAAAGGATAGTGAAGCCGATCCATCTCTTCAAAGAGACCACCCTTCAAAGATATGTATTCTATGTATAATATAGGTTTCTCTTGAGAGACTTCGCTTCAACAAAATCCTTATTTATCAGGGGTTAGTTAGGTGGAGTCGGTTATGGTTCTCCATTTAATTTCAAACACACACATACCAACCATATTTCAATTCTTAAAATACAATATACATATGATTTGCAATAATTAAAGAGTTATTCAACATAAAAACTTATCTAGACAATGCATCATCACAATGTATGACTCCAAGGGTGAGGATCCAGGTATCAATTTCGTCCTCGCAAGGTCATGTAGAGCTTCTAAATTAAGCCACTCTTATGGATTTGGACTAATTTCCTATCCCCCCAAATGGAGTGCATAATGTAGAGGCTAATAAAACAAATTAAAGGGATGCTTGTCTCCCTTCCTTACCTAAATCAGTGGTGAACGAAGTCCCATGTAAACAATCCCTTTTTACTTTCCAAAAGGAAAGACTCTTCCCCCTCGTGGAGTGCACCCTACTCTTTTACTAATGAGCCACCGCCCATTTGGTTGTCATAAATGATTCTTTTAATTAATCACTTACTTGTTCTTAAACTAGTAACATTTGTTTTAATATTAATTCTCTAATATAAGAATATATATAAACCATATGACTCCATAAAAACCACCTAGATTTGTATATCAAGGTAACATCATGTAGAAATGGGGTCACATATTAACATTACTTCTCTCATTTTCCCCTTATTTCAAGGTTACCTCCTTGTAATGTTAAAAGTTTTGTCTTGCTAATAAATTACTATTAATTTCAATATTTAACTATATTTCTTGGCACTCTCATTAGATCTAGGATATTGATCACATTTAGAAACATAACCTAAAATTACTAATAATCATTTAACAAATTAACTCTTATTTAAGTGTTTGTAAAACCGAGATGAATTTTGTCATCTAAAACATAGATCCTCATGGATTTCCATCCATTCTCCCCCACCATAGTGGATTCATGCACCAATTCGTCTAGTCGAGTCAATTCCTCAGTCTCCTAAGTATACCAAAGAAATTGACAACTTAGAAAAATAAATAATATTACTTACAATGTTTTTATTGGGAACGTTACATATTGCCCCGTTAAAGATGCACAATCCTCAGTGTTGGAATATTTCAAGTATTTGTGTTTAACATACACTTTCCCTTGAAATTATGGATCTTCATCTATCTTTGCTTGTTTTGGATTTTTTTTCAAATTCCTTTGATGTTTCTTGTATTTCACAACATTTTATTTACACAAATGTTACGAGGCAAATCCAAGGTTCATCACAAACATAACAAGCTATTTCCCACATTTATCTCAAAACATATGCATAGATATGATCCTTGTTAAATCGAGAGAAGCATAAATAACAATTTGTTTTCGAACATATTATTCCTACTTTTCATAACAACTCTTTATATATTAGTCTTGCTCTCAAGATGCACTTGCATCATCTATCAATGACATGCGACATATATAAAAACCATAATCTATGGTAAAATCATTCATGCATTTGTATCTCATGGAAAATAACTTTTCCATATTCAACCTTTAACTTCATACCTCTAGTATATATGTACTTCCTCTCAAGTACCTTTAATAATTTCCACTTGGTTTACCATAATAAAAATCTATTAAATTAACATAATATATACATAATCATAACTTTCTCACATATATTGAAACATCTAGTAATCAAAGCATTACTAATTCATATAGAAACAATAATTTAATTACAGTTATCACACAAGGATTCACATCAAATGTAACCTTTCAACCAATGCTTCATCATTCATCATATCATGGTTCATAAAATACCAAAATTAATATTCACATACATACATCATGTATGGTATTGTTGTTCTAAGCATTTCTTGGCTGAAAAATTATCTCAGAATTCTGGCACATATATATATACATGAGATTCATGTTTTCACAGAACTACTAGTTCATGTGTAGGCCTCCTCAGAATGTATATTATTTTATTCACTCGACACAAATATGATACACTTCATCTACTTTAACATCTCTCAGGTGTATCTCCTGCAAAGACTCTAAAAGCTGTCAGAGCCTGAAAGCTCTAACTTTACAGAGCCTAAAACCTCAAATTTTACTTGATCATAGAATCTAAACACCCAGAACTCAATCAAATCATTCGGTACAAAATAGAGGTTACCTTTTTATCAATTCATATTCAAGTTCTTTTGTTTATTCACATTTTCTCCAAAATTCAAGTTTATCTTATTAGTATTTATTATTCAAGTTAGACCGAATACCATAGGGAAAGTTACTTCCTAGAGCTCGAAATCTCTCAGAACTCCATATCTCTATTCCATAGAGTATAATAACTCTCAAGTTTTCTAGAGCTTGATAGCTCACTCAAAATTACACATATGTTGACAGCTCATAGATCTTGGTGGCTCACTTTACCTCACAGATCTTGATAGCTCTCATTTACCACAAATCTTGGTACATCAATTAAAGAATATCATGGAAGCTCTCTTCTTATTTTTGTTTCAACGGGAAAGGGTATACTTTCCCCCTTATGCATGCTTTTTATTTTTGTTTTCCTATGACTTTCTTGGCTAGTAACCACCTTTCCCTATTTGTCAACTTGTCTCCTAAGGGGTGAGTAAAATATTAATAATTAACTTAACAAATTAATTATTCACATGTCCATCCCAGTAATTTAACTTTTAACTTTTACTATAAAAAGTTCTCTTAAAATTTTAAGAGCCTTATAACCCAGGTAGTCCCTCGTGATCAACTCACAAGTTTCATAACTCTTTATTTGTTTAATATTTGGATGTATTAGGTTTATTCTTATTAGTGTAGGTTTCGGAAGTTTATATTCAATTCTTAAGTTATCGTCTTATTGGAATTATCATAGCTCATTACCTGCAATAACATCAAATCACTATCAATCATAATGATATATATATACTACTTTTTCAAAAATAGACATACATGAAAAATCATAATTATCGTTGATTATACATGATGTTCCAGAGTCTATAGCTTCACATCAAATCAGACTTTTAACAATCCTGAACAAGCTTGATGTTTCGGGGACCATGAATTCAACACCATATCAACATGGTAATTCAATAATCTTAAAGATCCATGGATTACCTGCTCAAGATCAACGCATGCTTATCTAAGTCTTTCAAGACTTAATTAACAATATTACACATCCATTATGTTTAAACATTACATTATTTCTATGCATAACTTGATACTTCTAGTATCTATGCATGTACAAAACATTTAAAAAATTGTATGGCTGAATTGCCTTATCATAAATATGCCATTTACAAAAATGACCATTCTAAAAAATGTTGCAGTTACCATACTTAAGTACTTCAATAAAAATTTGCAAAACTTCATAAAATGTATATTCTTGACATATTGGGTTATCTAAACTATGTTTTTTCATAAATGCAATTGTTTAATCAAATGATAACATCTTGCTAACCGTTCATAATAATCAAGGAATCATACTATTTCTAGATGTAACCTTTTATATCAAGGACTTTATCTTTTGCTTTTGACTTACTGATTCCCATTTGACAATGCTTCTTGAAACCATATGTAGCTACATACTTAACTCACAATTTCTTGCTAGAAATTATTAGCATCATAATCTAATAAATAAACCTATAAATATAATAGCAAGTCCCTATCATGAATGCTCACAAACTCTTGATGCATCAAGGTATTCTTTTGCATAATCTCAATGCATTATTTTTTATAAGCTTAAATTTACATTAAACCTTTAGCACAACCACTAATTTTACTTCATCACGCCTTCTCTTCAACATCCTTGACTCGATGTATTAGTACCATGAACTTAACCTTTCTAGTAAAATTTTCAACAAGTTATACATAGACTTGAACGCTACTCATTATTATGCATGTAAGATAGCATAAATATGTTTTTTCATAGATATGCCAATTTAAGCAACAACTAGCATGGTAATATATTCATTTTCTCATTCACGATTATTTATAATTTAATGAAATCAAACATATCACCTTGTCGATATTCAAACAACACTTCACTCTTCAATCACATATTCTTGCATTCAGTTTTTGTAGCTAGCTTCATGCATTCAAGCACATGATTCTAATCAAACTAGTTCATGTACTTTGGCGATCATAACATAAAACAATATTCTTCCTATACCATACATGCCAATAACTGAGCATAAAGTATCGTATTCAAATACGCAATTCTTCACAAGGTTCACATCATACATGTATGTAGGTGAGTCCATTAGGTTTGAGTGTTAAGAACCTGCTCTGATACCATTTGTAACATAACCAGAATCCTCAAGTAACTTTTACAGAGATGTAGTAAAATTTTTCTTTTAAACATCTTTCTACAACCCAAATATGTTAAATTCGGTATCCACATGACACAATAATCCTATATGCATTCACACATTTTTATAAATAAGAAGCCTCTTATGGATCTACAATACTTTTCATCATCTAATTCTTTAAGCCCTCTTAAGATGTCAAGACCATAACATTAATAGGTTACATGATCAACTTACCAATCGAATCCATTACGGTTTATTATCACGTGAAAACATTTATGAGGCCAAAGAACCTTCAAATTTCTCGGTTAACTTTATCAAGTAAATAACCTTGATCATATCTTGATAGATCTTAACCTTCAAATTTATCAGTTAAATCTATCAAGTAAATAAACTTGATCATATCTTGATATATCTTAGTATATTCTTCCATACTAAGTTAGTACCATTGTTTGCATGTCATGATAGATCATTGGTAAAGACCATCTCTATAACTTACACATAAACATACATATATGATAACTCTAATAACTTAGCTATGGAATGATTTAAGACCCTTAAATCATAAGGCCAACTTGTAACAGTTGATAGTTACTTGACTCAACTGTATCACTACTCTACTTTTAATCTTAACATAATCCTCATAAAATTAAGGGAATGGAGTAAGGTCATGTTATTTAACTATAGTTACCCTTTTGACTTTTAAGAGTAACTTCTCAGACAATTCAAATTATCACTTTCCTATTCCATACAAATACTTAAATGTATTATTAGATGAAAATAGTGCAAGTTCCATATAGCCCTATATTCATTTACTTACATGAGCATATAATTATTTTTAACTCTTGATTTAACACATACTAGTAATATGGATAAACAATTGTATAATCCTTTAAGCATCATTAAAGAATATCTTTCCTTGAAATTTAGACATCTACCATTACCAAGATCACTTAGTCATTCTTCATAAACGAGCTTAAAGAAACAACACATTAGCCATAATTAGTTAGACACATATATTACAATTCAAGAATAAGGGAGGCTAATCAAGAATTAATGTTATTCTTTCATGAAATCATTCTCTCAAATACTCTAAAGTTAAGACCCTTTACATATTTGAAAATCCTTAAATGAACTTTATATCTTTTGAGCAATAATAACACATTAAACGCAAAACATTTATCTGAATCAATAGAATTGCGAAATCAAAGGTGACTAAAGACTTGAATTCGACTTTCCTCCCAACCAACTGGCTCTCTGTTAAGCATTTTTTTTCTTGTTGAGAGGCCATCATTGATTTGGGCAAGAATCCACTAGAATGAAGGCATCACAAATCTCTCACTAGGATTCTATATAGGGTATATAACATGATTTTTATATTCTATACCCATAATCACAACAATCTCCTTGTCAGTAGAAATATATAAATGTATAATCTGAAAGAAGATTACTTCCATGTATGACTACTTTCAATAATTATAATAACCTCTAAACAAGATGATATTTTTATCAATATCCTTAGCAAAGAAAATCTCTAATCTTCGCTAAGATAAATTTTAACTTAAATTAACTATGATTAAAGAAGTATGTTTAACTTATGTTAAAATTTTAATTAAAAAAAGTACAAATCATTTTTCACCATCGATATATCGTTATTGTACTTGCTGAAGGAAGTGTACAATTGTAATCGATATCTATTGACTATATATTAGTTTCTATTTTGACCATACAATTTTAACTTTTATCCATAATTTTATAGTGTTGCGTATTTATTTTATTTTATTTTTATTTTTTAAAATTCATATTGGCATCATTCTATTGGTTGTCAACTTGAAGTGTTATTTCTAGGTCTTTTGAGTTCCACATGGAAGTGGAACTAAGTTTTAAGGAGTTTTCCTAAGTTTTCGAGGCAGAAGCATTTACTAATAGAAACACATCCCAAAGTGTTTAATGAGTTTTCTTGGTACTCCGAGCCCACCGCCAGTGCATCAACCACCTCTTTTGATTCCATCACCGCCACTACCACTGCCTTTGTGCGTACCACAACATACTGCCTCTGTCATTGTTGAAGCATATTCATTTCTCTTCCAATGTTTTAGCTTAAGTAGAAAGGTCTCACCATCATGCCATTGTAACTATTCACCGCCACTATCATTGGAAATTAATTTCCACCAAGTTCAATGAAATTTCATATGCTAACAAGACTGTAGCATCATCTTATTGCACACCCTTATACCTTCATGGTGCACAATCTTTTTCTACTTCACCCACCATCATCGCACCATCACCAGTGTTGTATATATAATTTGGTATATATATTTGATGTTCCTTCATTTCTTTGCAAATTCTATTGAAAGTGAGTCTAGTGATTGTATCAAATGGATAAAATGGATGCCAACCTCATAATTAAAGAGCATGCAAGATTAGAAGCCAAAGGTTATGAATTGCAAACATAAACTCAATACAACGCCCACATAATTTTAGTAAAGTTATGAATTATGAAATTATTTCACTGCAACTATTATATGTTTTTGGAATAAACTTTGTTTCACCTTTATGAACAAAATCTTAAGACTTCTTCAACCACCATCTTCACTGCCTCCTTTGAGCCTTCCCATCTTCATTTCCTTCTCTGTGGGACTGCACTTTGACATGCCTAAAATTTCTTTCTTGAAGGAGTCCCTCGAGGATTGAATCCAAAGGTAGATTAACCCTATCATTGATAGCAACAAATCTGAAATTGACACATATCCATTTCATTAATACACATTAGAGATATAAAAAATCATTGTGGGATTCCATTGAAAGGGTCAGAACCATATGGTATTTACCTTTGTCAATGCAAAGTTGAAAAACCAAAGCGTATTTTCGTCCATGTTCTACAAAATATCTGGGATTTTTCCATGGAATGTATTTTTTTCATAGTGAAAAGATCCTACTATGTGGCCATCTAGACTTCTCTCCTCATCCTAAATAGATAACAAAGATTCAAGTAAATAAATCAAATCATTTCAGTTTTGTATATAGAGATAAGGAAAGTTGACAACTTACCTAACATCAACTACTACTCTAGTATTGTGTTTCCATGAATTGCGGATCTGGAATTCCACCTCCCATGGCTTCCATTTTTCATGTTTCTCATGCCATTGATTTTATTTTCTATCACACTATTTTACCGTGGAGGTGTTTCCATGTATGCATGAGGTCTTCTTAACGGGAAGCAAGTGGGATATTACAGACTACTGGTGCTTCTCCTATAGCCTCTGTATTTTGTTGTTTTACAAAATATTCCTTCAAACCTCTCTATACAGAGAAATTTATGATGTGTATTTTTCCAACTTGAGTTTTCACATTTTTGGAGGATCACATCCCTTTTATCATTCGTGTGGTGTGATAAACATTCGTGGGATTCTATGGTTCTTTTCATTTCCATTCGATGGTGAACAAAGGATCAGAATCCCATCCCCTGACTTTAGCTGTGCTTCTAAACAACGTATGTGACTTGTTTCCCCAACACAAGGCTCTCATTGTGTCTGGGAAATTTGAAGTCGCATATGCGGATCTGCAAAGACTTGTCAATGGATGCATTGACAAATTAAGAAATAACGGAATTGGAACTGGGTATGTGGTGGAAATTTACCGACTTTTAGTAGAAATTTTCTGGAAATTGTTAAAAATAGTTTATCAATGACAACAACGAAGGTATCCAAAGAATGTAGAAAAACAATACAAGAAACAATATATTTGTGAATGTACAGTCGCTTGATTTGCAAAAGCATTAGATTCAATAGATCATACCTCACAGAGTAAATAGAGAAGGAAGCAGATCCGGATGGAGTGCCTGCCTCAATGGCACCATTTTTGGTTGAGCCACCAACGCAATGTTTTCAGTTCAATAATACAAAATCTAGTTACACTAGGGATTGCCTGCGGAAGCACAGAAAAAGTAAGACGCAACACAAAAAATATCAATACTAAAAACATGGAAAGCCTACTTCTCTAAACATATTGAATAAGAACCATATCACTTATGGTTTATAGCTTATCACAAGTACCATACTACACAACAATGATCAATACAACAATATTAAAAACTTACCACTCCAAAGATACTAAATACAACTGTATATGGTAGATAATTTTAGTGCATTCATTAGCTAAACATATTGAATAAGAACCATATCACTTATGGTTTATAGCTTATCACAAGTACCATACAACACAACAATGCTCAATATAAAAATATTAAAAACCTATTGCTCCAAAGATATTGAATACAAACGTACATGGTAGATAATTTTAGTGCATTTATTAGCTAAAAGATGCAGCATGTGCAGGCTCATTGCAAGCCATGCGCATTACAAATTTCAAACTCTACAGGTTCAACTTAGATCTTGATTATTACTTCTGCCTACTTTATTACTTTATGTACGACAACAACCCACTCATAACTTGGCTAAGGGAAGCATAATTGACAAATGTGCAACATTTTCATCACATGCACAAGAGAACAACCTGTTTTGTTGTGTTTTAATATGTATTGACAATTGTTTTACATCGCCACCTTGTTTTTCTGTGTGTTAACATTTGTTTTGCTGTGTGTTAATATTTATTGACATTTTTTTTGCATATCGACGCAGGAGCCGGTTTCAAGATTGTATACATGCACTCGAAGCTATGTCCAAGTGGATTTCCATCGTCCAAGTGGAATGTGATCAAGATCAACGGAGCCTAAATTCCAAGTTTATGTTTCCTCTGCTGAAAAAAAGTCAGGGCACATTGTTTGAGATAATTTACCACTCATCGACAAACACACCCAAAAATAAGATAATTGACGTATAATGCGTGGGGACACTTAAGTTTTCCATGCAATAACAAGTTAAGCATTTTCGTTGTAATATGAGTTTCATTTTTAAAACACACAGTCAAACATCTCGCTTGGCCATTGTAGATTCCACAGGAAATAATACCATTTCAACCAAAAAGGAGAGGAGTTAAAGCTCCGGAAGTCTCGAATTTGAGCTCATATCCAACCATGAGAAAACTATTTTATGTATGTACAATAAATTCAAAGGTCACGTGCCATGCCATCACTGAGGAGAATGAACCAGATGAATGCAACCATTTACACAACTAAAATGATTTTGCCAAGTCTTCATATCAATACCATTTAAGTTAAATCTTGAATCCAAACAATTCTTGAAACTTCAAGTTTAATAAATGGGGATTTAAGGATAAATCCAAGTCCTTTTCACTCACTTTTTGCATGCAAGTTACATGTTTTGGTCACACCATCTTATTCGGAAGGTATATCTTCCATGAAACACTTGTTTTACATGGCGACGTTTAATGAATTCCACAAAAACAAAAGGGATGGAATGGAAAATTCACTTACCTCCATCTCTAAGATAACCTCTTTTCTATAGGATAACCATTTTTATGTTTTTCAAAATACAACTTTGGTTTCTTTTATCCATTGAAACTATTTGATCAAACTTTATTCAACAAGTGCTGCATGGAAGATTAGTCCGTGTCGATCAAGTTGTTTAGAAAATTTCAACAATCGACATTTGGCTCAGAACGGAAGTAAGTAGGATCGAGACCTAGCATCTCAATGTATCGCCAAACAAACACTGCTTTGAGCTCCCTTAGCAAGAAAATATACAATGGATCGAGACTCAGGTGTTTGTTGATTTGATTTGTGTTCTCATGGCTTGTTCTTTGGATTCTTTCATTGAGAAAAAACCATGGCTCTTACTCAAGAAGTGCTTGTTTATTTGTGTTTCTAAGACGATGACAATTGCCTTCATGGCAATTACTAGTTCTTTGGTCTCTAATGCCATGAAGAAACACTCACATTTCTTTTCCAACATGTCTCTGTCTTCACCCATATTTATTTATCAACAAGTATTTGTTGATTGTGTTGTTAATGCAATGACAAGTGTGTAGAGATGAACTGTGATTAAACTAGCCTTTATAGATATTTGTTTACTTGAATTGTGATCAAACTGGCAGTTGTAGATATTTTTCTTTCAAATAGTGAGGGTAATTTTTTATATCCATTTTCAATAAAGATCTATTTTATTGGGATTTTGTAGATTTTACAAATAGATTGGCTGAAATACGTCAATAAAACCTTAAATTGGAAAAATAAATTGGCTACAATATGTCAATTAAGACCCGCGGGCCTCACATCCAATATACTGCATGCGTTCTTGCCATTAAAACTATTCATGATAAAGACTTAAATTTTTATGTATGGATAAAGAGATAAAAATTTATGTATTTGATATTTGACAAACACACCAACTCCTTCAATGGTTGATTTATCTGTGTTCAATATGCTATCGATATATAGTTGGAAAAGTGTATATACATAATCCTTTTACAATCACATCGAATCCTATGATGGATAGTTTTTCTCCGTTCATTAATCAATGTTACACCACGTTTCTCTTTTTTTCAGAACTAAGTTGTTGTCTCAAAATTCGATCTTTCTTTAAAACTCTTTCTTCACCAACTTGGTTGCATCGAAGGCTCAATAATTATTTGCACTTAATTCAGATCGATATTTTGGGAAATGATTTTAATGTAATTGTAACTTCAGAATGTATTCACTTGTATTTCTCATCTATTGTAACCCGATGTTTATTCCTGGATGTTATTGTGTCATTTCATGCCCAAATGTTCTGATCGGGAGAATCAATAATGTAAACAAGTCATGTCAAGTCATTATGGGTAACCCTCCTATTGTCTAAGGGTTAAAGTCCCCGCAGTTCCGGGGCACTAGGGTTATTAGACTCTCCTAGTGAGGTCAGCCCTAGTAGGGTTTTAGTCATGTTGGGATTAGTATAAATAGAGAGTTGGACTCGCTATTTAGAACACATCTCATACACACTCAAGTGTAGCGCACAGTTGAGGAAGAGAAAGACATTGGGGCTAGAGGAAAGAGCTTACTGCTGTTGGGAGATTGTCTTACTATTTTTGGGTTTCACTTTGGTGTTGATTCTATCTCAGAGGAAGTTGCGGTGTTTTCTCCATTTATGGTTTCCACAAGGAAAAACACTGTGTTCATTGTCTATTGTGTTTGATTGATGTGCTTGTTGTTCTCTCAGTTAAAGATCCTAATGATATGCTAGCTTAATGTTGAAAAACTAACATGGTATCAGAGCTAACCTAAGAAGAAGACACTTTGCAGCTACGGGAACTAGGGCTTCCTATTTTGTGGATCTCTCTCCACATATTTTCATGAAAAGTAAGATGGAATAACTCTCCTCCCTAGGGCATATATTTCTATCGAAGCAGAATCCAATTCTGAGGTTTTTCAGTTTTGGACCCGACATTGCTACCGGAAATTAGGGATTTTCACAGAAGAGGAATTTTTCAGTGAGCCCAAGCCTGAATTGATCTCCTCCCCAAAATCAAAGTCAGGGATCAATTAAAATCATTTGGTTGGACATAACTCCAAAAAATCAAAACCCTAATTTGCTCATGAACCAGTGCTGCAGGATTTCAGCTTCAAATCTAGATCCGACATCTTGACCTAGTAAGATCTAAATCTTTTGTATTTCCATTTGAGGTTTTCAATTAAGATGTCTCATCATACCAAGCTTGATGAAAAGATGAGGGAGTTGATAACTTCCGAGCTTGGAAGTATAGGATCTCCTTGGTCCTGGAAGAAAATGAGTTGGACTCCTATATCTAGGAGGAGGTTCCAGTTCTAGAGGGAGATGAGGCCAAGGCCTTACATAAGAAGAAGTTGGTTATGGAAAAGAGGATT
>LPNX011123566.1:114682-136662 GCA_001517045.1 Pseudotsuga menziesii | reverse complement strand
ATCAGATGTGAGTGCATGCCCTTCTGAACATGCATGTTGGATTGGTTCCTCGCATGTGTCAGATGTAAGTGCAGAGCCCTTTTGAACATGCATGTTGGATTGGTTCCTCACATGTGTCAGATGTAAGTGCAGATCCTTTTCAAACATGCATGTTGGATTGGTTCCTCGCATGTGTCAGATGTAAGTGCAGAGCCTTTTTGAACATGCATGTTGGATTGGTTCCTCGCATGTGTCAAATATAAGTGCTGGTCCTTTTTGAACATGCATGTTGGATTGGTTCCTTACATGTGTCAAATGTGAGTGCTGGGCATGCCTTTCTGATATGATTATAGGATTAGTTCCTACATGATCAGATGTAAGTGCTGGGAGAAGACCTACATGGTGGCTAGGCCTACATCCAGCATGAAAAAGGGCTAGCTCTGTAGAAATTCTTGTGACAAGAAGAATCATTAGATAGCACCTGTGAAGATTCAGTGTTGATGATCTAGTAAAGATGATCCAAATCGAGTGATGATCCAGATCCAGAGATGATGCTCCAAAGATGATCCAGATCGAGTGATGATCCAGATCCAAAAATGATGCTACAAAGATGATCTAGATCAAGTGATGATCTAGATCCAGTGATGATGATCTAGATCGAGGGATGATCCAAATCCAGAGATGAAGATGACTTGAAGACAAAGAAGACTTGAAGATGAAGATGACTTGAAGATGCATATGGTGAGAAGACCCAGAGAAGAAGACCAATGATGAAAATTGTGTCGAGATAATACCTTCCTAGTTAAGAGGGAGTGTTAATGTAATTGTAACTTCAGATTGTATTCACTTGTATTTCTCATCTATTGTAACCCGATGTTTATTCTAGGATGTTCTTATGTCATGTCATGCACCAATGTTTCTATTGGAAGAATCAATAATGTAAACAAGTAATNCCTATTGTCTAAGGGTTAAAGTCCCCGCAGTTCTGGGGCACTAGGGTTATTAGACTCTCCTAGTGAGGTCGGCCCTAGTAGGGTTTTAGTCATGTCGAGATTAGTATAAATATATAGTTGGACTCTCTATTTAGAACACATCTCATACACACTCAAGTGTAGTGCATAGTTAAGGAAGAGAAAGACACTGGGGCTAGAGGAAAGAGCTTACTGCTGTTGGGAGATTGCCTTACTATTTTTGGGTTACTTTGGTGTTGATTCTATCTTAGAGGAAGTTGCGGGGTTTTATCCATTTATGGTTTCCCCGAGCAAAAACACTGTGTTCAATGTCTATTGTGTTTGATTGCTATGCTTGTTGGTCTCTCAGTTAAAGATCCTAATGATATGCTAGCTTAATGTTGAAAAAGTAACAAATGAGTAGCAATAATGACGTGAAGCTTACATAGAAATTCTATGAAGTTTATGGGTGACCAGTTTGCATAGGAATTCAATAAATTTTATGCGATGATTTGCCACCATATGCACTCGGAATTTTCAATTCTAAACCTACCCTATCCGGTAGGGACTGCGATGCCATGCATTACTTGTTTGATGAAATATTCTTTTTTTAGCAAAAATGAATACGAGGTTGATGTATTGATTGCAAGAATGACTCTAAAGGACAAGTTCATTTGACAAACGTTGAAGAGAGTCTGATCAACATAGTGAGATCATGATCCAAGTAGCTGGTTTGAGTTCAACGCACTTAGCTCCACCTTTAGCGTAGACAGATCATGGCTTACGAAGTTTTCAGTAAGACCAAGCTGAATATATCGTGGCTAATATCACTCAGCATCTATGTGTCACCCTAGCATGGAAACTAGAGTCCGTCCATTGTGCATTACTACACCTTACTATTTATTGCATGTTATTGTTCAACACAATGGATGATAAAGTGACTTTTCTTTGAGTTAGACAATTTTTTTTATTAACTAGATTAAGGAGTTTTGTTTATTTCAGCATTTTGGACAAGATTGCTTAGGCTAGCACCCTGTTTTATTATAATGCTATCACATTCAAATTTAACATTCATAGTTTAAATATGTTTTTTGCATGCAAACAATTTTCTACATTTTAATAGAAAAAATATTTGTTTTTGCGTATATCTAAGTAGTTCCTCATTCTTGTGGCGGCGTTGGATAAGGGCCCATCCAAGGAAAGTATAGGAACCTATTTTCATTAGAATAGATTCACCTTTTATATTATTTTTAGTTAACATTGGAAAAACAGAAGAAGAATAGTTATTGTAGATTTACTGCTATAATTATATATTTATTGAATTTTGTAGAAGTTATTATATTTACTGTTAGAATGCTATATTTAGTTATTTATGCACAAGATTATCATAGATCTGCTTTCTGAATTGAAATTTAAAGTTGAACATGTCATTTCTTTCACATATAATATTTTATTATCATAACTTGGTTAAGGCTAAGCCCTTTGCCTGTATGATCACAGAACCCATGACTTCCAAATGTCTGCATTTAGTAACCTAAAGGTAGATTAATAGGGTAATTTCACTGAAATTTATAACCTAAGCGCAAAATATTATCTTTTGTGTTCCCTTGATGGTATTAATTAATAACTTAGTTCCAATTTGGAAATTGAATCGTATGCTCTTACGACCCATAGTTGGAAGTCATTTAGCATCTACTTGCGAGATAAAAAAATATTACATTTCTTCATTGATTGAATTAGGATTTTATGCTCTAGACACCTATAAAATGATAAAACAGATAGATTCTTTTGCTTTATGTGTGAACATTGTATTATATTAAATATAGTTATTTGTCAACTGGATATCTGTACCGAACATATTCAACTGGGAATTTTACAAGTCACCTTATCTCCAGTAATTATTGAAGCATTTTTTTGTGTGTAATATACTTCTAGTTGGTTTATCTAGAAATATAAGCAAGATCGGAGCACTTAACTCACATCAAATCGACCGGGTCTCCCAAATAAATGCAGGTTCCACGACCCATTGTTACACGAGATGATAAAGGGGAGGGTTCTAGTTCGGTCCCTGGGAAATAAAAGGGTACCTACAAAATTTAGTGTTGCTTGTGCTGGTGAAGAGGTATTTGCTATTACATACGTAATTATACCCACTTATATAAATGATAAAAGAACTCCAATGAGTTTCTCTGTATTTTCAAATAGAGAATTTTGTTATTATTATTATTGTTTTTAAAGATATTTGCCATAATGTCTGAAATATAAGGTTGTAAAAACACTTTTGTATCTGATGTTACAAGTCCAAAGGTATCAAGGACACTTGAAGAAGACCTTTGGTGATTCACATAAACACTTTGGAGTCATGAAAAAAATATGCTCCATTGCATACCATCTATAGCTACCTTGTCCAAGGACCCATATCTCTATATTCCAGCCGCTTTGTAGGGGACGCATCATATTTAATAAATATGCATGAGTTCCACTGGGAAGAAGTCATTCAATTATGGGGAAAACTACTCAGATGTTTTATACAAAAACACTCCATCTTACACCTTAACATATCAATATGTTCATTATCCACAGTATGCATGGGATCGATTCCAGTCTAGTCTGCATGTGTTCGATTCCCATAAGGTGAACTCGATCTGCAGGAAACCGGTCGTGCACATAAACATAATTTAACGAATATACTATAATTAACAAACTGGGATCACTCTCATGAAATAAGTATTCTTCATCCCTGTATGTGATGTTGAGTGATCCATGTATATGATGTTGGTTTTGGAGATGTGTTCCCCTTCTACAAAATATTGGAAACTCTCTATGGAATGGAGTTGAGAAAAAATAGAAAGAATGAAAACAAGAAAATAAATAAAGCAACTGAAATTAGCCATGCATTAGTCTTAGTACAGGTAGGAATATCTACACTATAAGAGACAATTGTTTCTCTAAAGGCTATTAAATTGGGTAATTAGTGGTAGACCTAGTTTTTGCATCTAGAGAAAGAGAAGGAGTAGTTGAAACTTACTCCTTTATGGTGGATTGATCAGCTCTTCGGTTACATGCTTCTTTCTAAAGATGGAATTGTAATCAAGCCATCACCATCAACCTTAATTTATTTGAAATTATTTCCGAAAAGAGGAAAAGCTGAAAGTCGTAAATAAAGTCGTCAAGAAGGAGGAGGAGTTGGTTTTCCCTAAGGCAGGAGTTGCTTAAGCTGAAAAGAAGGTTTGAGAAACTATCGATTTGGAATGCTTGTAGCACAATTTGGATCTAAGAATTGATATTTGAGTTGCATTGGTACCATGATTTCCATGAAGGTAAGCTAATTTTAATTTGACCAGTCTATCTTTCTCTGTTTAGAAAATAACCAAAACAGTGCTAGACTATATGTAAAATATTTGGGTTTAGGGCATCTACTATCTATGAAATAACCAAAACAACGCAAAACTATGTAAATGTATTTGCACATGTATGTTCATAAATCCATTCTCTTATATATTGTGAGTTGTATTGATGTGGCTACTAAATTTGAATTTCTGGGTTTTGATCTAGCTTAGATGCTTCCTCCTTCTCTATTTCCCTATTACTTGGGACTCTATAATTGGAAATGCTACCGAAGAAGCCTTCACCTCTTATGCTCAATTTCCAACCGATGAAATTGTGACCTTTTCCTCTCACTCTGTCTTTGTTTCCTTCTATGCTTCAGCTTATGTCTCTACCATTGCTAGGAAACAAGTGCTTCAACTTGATCAAGTTGCTCTTTAATTGATCCATAAATGGGTGATGGTTAATTGCTCCTGCTTGAACCTCTAACTCTGTCACTGGATATACATCTCTAACACAAGGCCAAACTATCTATTACTTAAATATCACTCAGGGCTTCTATTATGACGTTTCATGGTTTTCAGGTCGTATCTTTTCACTGTACTTACGAGGAAGGCCCTCCAGCAATACAAAATTGTTGTGAGCTTATTTGATACATTGGAAGCACGTATGAGGAAGGAACTCCAGCAATACAAAATTGTTGTGAGCTTATTTTCTTGGCTTACAAAGAAGTCAAGAAGTGCATCTTCCAGTGAATAATCTAAGAGAAGACTTCAACGATAAAATGGCCTGCTAAGAGATTTGGATACTTTCTACAGAAACAAATTACAAATGACATCAAAATGAAGAAAATTGCATCATTTTCAACCCCATGTTTGCATGAGCATCTCACTCACAAATAAGATTGAGTGTTGAACAATGATACAGGAAATGGAGGAGAAAACAAATTACTAGATTTTGAGTAGGACCTGAAAGCTACAATCATTCTCACAGGAAACAGACTCCTTACTCGTCTCTATTATCTGCATATCATTTTTCATGGTAGGGAGTTTCCCGTCAAATATGTGGCGCATCCAAGTAGGGAGTTTCCGGTCAAATATGTGGCATGCATGCATGAGACTCTCTAGAGTTTGTGCAGGGTTTGGAGACCTGCAATACCTATAAGCCTGCAATAACCATGTTTGGATAAAATTTCCAATTTCTATAATTTTAGAGCCCTCTCTATAATATAATAATTTTATTATGTTCGACTTTCAAATCATATGATTTTTCGGCAGATGGTTTTGATACACCAAAGCTCAAAGAAATAGATCAAAATGAACCCTTATTCTTTGTTGCAAATGCTAAATGACAAAATCTCTGTATCAGAATTAAAAAAAAAATTGACTGAGATATATAGAATACATACTGGCTCTTGCTTTGCATTACAATTTTAAAGGTAGGAAAATTGGGTGCAAGGAGATTGAACCATTGTCCATTGTGGCTGGATATTAGCCCTTGCCTTCATATCTAGATGTTTGGATTCCTCCATGGCAGTAACATTTGCACATACAGTAAGAGAATGTCATCTTGGTTTTAATGATATTCTTAGCATTGCATTATACAAATTATAAGTTCTAAGGCAATGGCGATGGAGGGTCGATACTGGGGCAGTGGTAGCTATAGCAATGGATGCATAGTGGTCATAGGGTGGATGAATATCAATGCATTGAATGATAAACTTAGGATAAACCAGCTGCTCCCTTGCAATCTATCACATGTCGACTGTTGAATCTGGTAGAGTTAAAGCAATGTGTGAGATGGTTGGAGCTATTCCCAATACCCACGACGTCGCTCCTGCAATAACACTTCAAGTTATAACCCAATAAGAGTACCAAAAAAACTTGATTTTTATATTAATGAGAAAATAAATAGTTTGAAACTTTGGTTAAAACGTTGCATTGCATTTGAGTCAACCAAAACTAATACTTGGTCAATTATTATTGAAAACAATAGTACCCTAGCCTTACGGCAGGGACTAATAAGATACATAAAGAAATAGCAGTCAATGATATATGTTCTAAGTATAATATACGTTTCTTTTGATAGATTGCCCTTTAACAAAATCCTTATTTATTAGGGGTTAGTTAGGTGGAATTGGTTCCCGTTCCCCATTCAATCAACAAACAAATATATATAAATGCCAACCATATATCAACTCTTAAAATACAATATACATATGATTTGCAATAATTAAAAGAGAGTAATTTAACATAAAAAATTATATGGAGAATGCATTATCGCAATGTATGACTTCAAGGGTGTGGCTCTAGGTATCGATTTCATCCTCCCTAGGTCAACTTCTACATTAAAGCTCTCGTGGATTCGTATTAATTTCCTCTTTCCCCCAAATAGAGTGCACAACGCGACGCTCGACTCTCCCTTCCCTCAATGAGTGGTTAACTAAGTCCGTGTGAAGAATCCCTTTTTACTTTCCAAAAGGAAAAACTCCTCCCCCTCGTGGAACGCACCCTCCTCTCTTACTAATGGACCATTTCCCCTTAAGACACTATTACAACCACCAACTATCTTTGTATAACAAGGTCACATGTTAATATTACTTCTCTCACTTTTCCCTTGATTCAATATTATTACTCCTCATGATGTTAAAATGCATATCTTGCTAATAAATTGCTATTAATTTCAATATTTAATTATATTTCATTATGTGTGCAACATAAAGCATACATAAGAAATTTTCTAATAATATAAGAAAACAAGTGTAACCAAGTATAAGTGTTAATGCCTCCTTTTATAGCATTGAGAATTCGGAATTCGGGAATCAAACTTCAATGTGGGATGATACATTTTTCTATAGTTTTGATTTATTTAATCAAAAGCCCACTTTTTATATTTTTTCAGTATTTCATTATTAATCGAGAATTTCAGGCACATTTAATGCATATACCATGCATTCCTTCCACTTGGACTTCAACTGGTGGAGATTGGATCTTGGCCTTTAAGTGGGTGATTCAATAAATGAACTTTTCCCCGTACCCTCTATTGTGGAAGTGGTAGTTAGATAAGAGAGGAATGCCTATTATTGTACTTAATTTCTCAAGATGTTAATTTGATTGTTAAAAATGTGGGTTTGTGTGACAAACACACCTTAACTCTTCTAGTTGTCCCATGAGTGTGAGAGTTGTCCAAAGCCCTTCAATGATATGACAACCTACCTTTTGAAGGATGTTTTTTTAAATCATTTCAAACAAATAAAATATAAAAAATTATAAATATTTATTTTCCCCATATTAATATTATGTTTGATTTCCAATTATTTATTATATATATTGTTTTTTATTGTTAACTTTAATTTTTTTTATCTCTCTTATAAACATTTTCATGGTTATGTCTTATTCTCCACTATATTTAACTAACTTACTTTTGATAAGTTCNTATATATATATATTACCAATAAATTTTACCTTGATCCACTTTATTTTTTGAAATTGAGTTATCTAAAACCTTTAAGATTACTAAATTTAAAAGTAAATCTTAATAAAAATATAATCATATGGTTCCACCTTTTAACATATTCCTTAAAGGCGGTTCTTTATGCGAGGTGAGCCTCAGTATCAACTCCAAAAGGTGGTTCTTTATGTGGGGTGAGCCCCAGTCTACATTTGAGGCCTGGCTTCTTCAAGAAGTTGCACACGACCTTGCGCTTTCTGTAAGCAAAGAAGGAAAACTGGCGGTGGCTAATCCATTAACATGACAAATGCGAATACTGCCGGATACACAGGTGACCTTGCTCCTGAGTTTGTATCAATGTCTCAAAAAAAGAGTATGGTCTTGCAGAAATTCTACCCCGAGCATACATCTGTCACTCCACACAGTTGTTGACAGCGTAGGTGAGAAGACATTTAAGGTGATGGTGTGGGCAGAGCTGTGAACAAGGCAGATACATCTTCTTGTTTACAGCTCTGCCATAGATTCATGGAGCACAGAGCTCTGTTCTGGCGTGGATTACAGACCCTTCAAGGCACAATTTTTCAGTGTAGATGGCCACACCATCTACGTTAGCTCACCGTTCTCTGCATCCGGTGGCTAGTTACAACACAGGCACAGGTTTGTTTGTAGTTAATCAACCAAGAATAATACGATTTAGTGAGTGGTTCAGTCCCATGGTATTGGAACAGATGCATATCATTGGAACCATCGCTTACAGGAGCCAACTACTTCTGTTAGCTGTTTACGTAGGTGAGTATATGGGGATCCCTAGGCTTTGGCAGTATTATGGTAGGAATATACCATCGGAAATCATTGGCATCTTTTCAATGCACAGAGATTAAGATATCCAACATTGGAGATCGTGACAGCTTATTACGATGGAAATAGCAGTGTGAAAATCATTCAGAATATGATATGCGTGATGACGCTAAATTTGGATAGCAGGAGTGGAATACATCCTTTTCAAACCCAACTTCTATTGTCGGTACTACCCGTGGCGATCCCATCTTGGCTTATCATACGAAATTGAAGCTCTGCACAACCTTGTAAAGCATTTGACAATATTGAAGCTCTATAGGGTTTATATCATAATTCAGAACTCAATTGGATTAGTGTTCATTTTTTTGTCAAAATAATTCAGAACTCAATTGGTGTAGAGTTCATTTTTTAGTCAAAATAATTCAGAACTCAAAGGAGTTCATTTTTTAATTTGAAATTATTCAGAACTCAATTGGAGTAGAGTTTAATTTTTAGTCAAAATAATTTAAAACTTAAGTGGAGTACAGTTCATATTTTGGTGGAAATAATTCAGAACTCAGTTGGAGTAAAGTTCATTATTTAGTCAAAAATATCTTATGTGTTAGGTTTATATTTTAGGAATCAGTACTTAATGATATGTTTAATTTTTTTTCTTCAAAATGGATAGGATTTGTACTTTTAACCATGCATAAACATAATCATGTTTTAATTTAATTTAATTATTTAATGTTAAAAAATGTAATTATTTATTTTTTATTTATAAAGTTAAAGAAATCAAAATCAAATCAGCATCATAAAACATTCTTAGAAAGTAATGTATTTTATTTTATTTTATTGATAATATACCAGCCTAGATCCAAATTCTAGGCTCTATAAAGCGTCAAGAGAGATCAAATATTCCAAAGTGAAAACCTCTCCTCGAATAGCTCATTGTGTGCAATACCTAAGAAGAGGTTTGCACCTCGAGAGATTTGAGCCCTCTCGGCGCTTGATAGAGCCTAGGATTTGGATCTAGGCTGGTTCCAATCGTCGGCGGTGACACAAAACTGGAGTTTGAGCTGCATTGAAAGAAACAGGTTAAGTTGAACACATACATACAATTATGAGGATTATCATAATGTAATTAATAAGTATTAAGGACTGAGTAAATTGTTAAACTGGAAAATAGAGACAATAATTTTTTAAGCATCAAATAAATGAAAATATGGTTCACTTCTTTAACTCAATATATTGTTAAATGAAAATATGGTTCAAATAAATAAGTTGAAATCATAGACCTGCCAAATATTTAACTCGATATATTGTTGTAAATGTCATACCATGCCTCTCTTGCTTTCCAATATTAATAGTAGCTTTCTCCAATGCCAATCCTTGTGACTTATGGAATGTTAAACCCCAAGCGAGTTTTAATGGAAGTTGTTTTTATTACCTCTTTCGATAGATGTAATAGGAACAAAGTGAGGAAACGATGAATATCCCACGGTACCCCCACATAATTATCAACTTTTATTAAAACATACGTGGGTGTTTATCAAGGTGAACTTCCAGGGTTATATACAATTTGTTGTATAACTCCAAGAGCACCATTGCCAAATCTTACAATAGTCCATAGGTTTGATGTGAACATTACCCTTGCTCCTATGGATATAAGTAATTCAAGTTCCAACCTTTCTTCATCTCCTTCCATAGAAGAGTTGCTTCTTACAGATGTAGCAATACTAGTCGCAATGGGACATTTTAGGCTTCTTATTAAACGTTTGTTATGATAGTTTACATCATCATTTGTCGCAAACAAATGTATCACCTTATCGAAGGAATTTTTCATTGAAGCATGTAAGGAATTATCTATACAAGTCATCAGTAATTTCCCATCCTCTATTGTTGGGATTGCAACTCTAATATCAATGAACAAATTACGAAAAGATATTTGTTCAATGATTTTTCCATTTTGTTGACATAGTATCTAGCGTCACAAATGTTATGAATGTGTTCCACAATTATTTTGCAATACATTCTGATGCATATACAGGATTATCCATGACAGGTGGAAATTGTCCCAAATCACCGACCAATATAATTGATCTTCCACCAAAAGGTATATTAGCATTTTCTGGGAAGGCTTGGCGAAGTCTTGAATCTATTCTGATTAATAGATTTTTTCCAATAAAACTCATTTCATCGATCGAAATATATTTAACATTCCTCAACTCTTCTTGTAAGTTAATTAGACTTAGACCTCATAAAGGATTAATTTCTTTGATCGGTATATGAAGTGCATAATGAACAGTTGTTGTGGATATGTTGAAAGTTACCAACCCTTTAAGAGCTAGAAGAAGTAATGGACTTTTCCCTGGATGCAAGAGATTTTACAGTGTATTTTTAATGGCTCCAATCAAATATCACTTTCCCATACCTGCAGTTCCTTAGATTATCATGCATAGTGGATCAACACTCGTTCTATAATGTCCAAGGATAACATTGTATCCTATTCTTTTCTTATCTCCCAAACTATCAATCGAGTAAGACTTTACATGTTGATTAGTAGAAATATTTTTCAATTTTTGCATATCAGAGATGAAATGAATTGCATGACTAGAGGTCTCTTCATCTACAAATACAGTGTTCCAATACTTCATACGATTAAGATCCATATGTCAAAGCATCTCAAACTCATTATGATTTATAAATTGATTTATATATAATCCACATTTGATCTCCCATTCATGTTTCCTAGAATCTCTTTGTGGATTTGGATGTTCTTCTTCTTTGTCATATTCAACTCAAGCATCTGTAGGCACAGGTTTGCGATCAACATGCCAAGGTATATATTGCAATTTTTTTTATTTTGTTCTATTTCATCAGATGTGTGGCCTATATATTTTCGAAAGTCACGAAATATCTTGTACAAAATCAACTCTGACCAACAAAATTCGACAAACTTCTCATCTTTTTTATTAGGAATAGAGTTAAATATAGGAAATACATGTACAATAGATGCATTCCTTCATGGTAACCATTTTCCCCCCATTGATGTTTTCCATATGACCAATATATTGCAGCATCTATCAATGTAAGTTGCTCCATATTCTTAGGTCACTTAGTATACACATCAATCACAGAATTATCATTGTCGGCATTATATGTATCAACTTTTACATGTTTTAAAACCTTTATACCAACATTTAGAATCCAAAAATGACGGATACATTCTGAAAAAGGAAGCTCTAGAAGCAAACGACATGTCTCATGTTCACCAATGTCCCTATCGATAATGGATTCACACAACAAAATTTTATATGCACGTGTTGCTGGTTCGTTTGGACTCTAGATAAAAGAGACATACATCAACATTTTGCGGAAAGTTTCAAATTCCTTTTTAGATTTAGCAGCATATTTTGCTGTGTAATTAATAACCACGTGCTTAGAAAGTACAAGCTTCCAATCTATATTTTCCCTCCACATCATAAGTGTTCCACGATTGTGTATATTCACTCTGTCATCATTTCGTCTAGGTTCATACTTTTTTTCTCCTTGTTCATCAATGTAAAGTTTTGACTGGTCACATAGATCCGATGGTGCGTGGTACTGACATACCATTTTTCATCCATTCTTTCAAAGACAAGTTTTCTCGTTACAAGTAATATGACGCTCAACATAGTTAAGAAGTTCTTCATAATCAATCATTGGATCCGATTGAAATATTTGTTCCATATCTTTCATCTACATTATCTCCAATTTGTATCTTTCGTTGATGTTCCTCACATGGATTTACTGCATGCACACATTTCTTGAAACATTTTTTTTACAGATATAACTTTTCTAAGATTATCCCAATTCAAAGTGTACATGTAGGGAGCATTTTTTAACCAAAGAAACCCATGGACATGAGTAGATCCACGATGTTTACATTCTTAACGACTTCAATAATTTGTAGCCTGATGAAAATATTCGAAAACCTCTTCTCAAAACATTGTATGTCTGAAGTGCATATAATGTGCTGCCATGTGAGGATTATCAATTACATTTTGACGTCTGCATTTTCTCGCTTCATGTGGATCTGTAGGACTTATGTCTGGCATTAATTTATGCAAACTAGGATTCTGCATATCTGTTGCACTCAGTGTGAATACTATTGTCAAACAAACTATCTGTTGAATCAAGTGAGATAAATCTTGATGACACTTGCTCCAGTATGCACATGTACCTCTTAATACCGTTCTTAATCTCATTAATCTTTCTCCTAATCTTGAATATGGGATATTTCGTAAATGTTGTCGTAACTCTTCCATTGTTGTTGGTAGTTCACTCATATATTTTTTGACAAAAGCTATTGAGGAAGCTTGAGCACGATGTCTCATTATGATATTTAGTAAAAAATATCTGAAGCAAGGGTGCCTTCCAAACCTGTTATCATAATATCTGAGAAGATGTTGTGCGTACTCATGTAGATAGACATTTTTCATTCGCGGTTAAATTACGTACTTGTATTCCAACATATGACTCCTAGTAGACATGACACATTTGAACTTTTCGTAATTGATTAATTTGTTCACAAAATTTTTGATGTCTAATATACATTTCTTTAGATGGTACCGATATATTATCTTCAATTTCAATCTCCTTATCTTAGACCATAACAGTAAATGGAACTGCTTGAAATTGGACCATGTCATCAACACATTGCTCTCTAACTATTACATGTTGAGCATCTCCCACAATTGGTTCTATGGGTTTATTGGTTAGATATTGTCTTTGTTGTTCTACATTTTGATTTCTTTGTTGTTCTACAAATTCATTTCTTTGTTCTTCCAATTGCTTCAACTTTCTCTCTCGATATGCTCTTTGTTGGTCAACGTTTCGTTTTCATTGTTCTTCTCGTTCTTCTGCTGTCATTCGTCTAAATTTATTTTTTGTTATTATTTTTGTTGATCTGCGTTTTGTTTTCTTCATTCTTCTCATTCTTCTATAGTCATTTCATTCACCTTTCTTTTTTGATATTCTTTTTGTGTTCTTATTTTCGTTTCAATTCTTCTTCTCATTCGGTTGTGTGTCATTTCGTTATATTTTCTTCCTTGATATGCTTTCTGATGTTCGATGTTCTGTATTTTTTGTTCTTCTCCTGGTTGTCTCATAACATCTTCTGCATGCACATCTTCCATTTCTAGTTTAGACTCTATATAAAAAATGTCAATCATTAACATATACACTGAAATTTATGCATCTATGAAATCCACAATAAAATTTATGCATCCATGAAATCTACACTAAAATCAATGCGTTCAAGGAATAACAACTACACCGAAAATTATACAAATATATAACGCCATACACTGAAATCTATGCAAGTATAAAATTCAATATATTTTCTAAAAAGTTAGGTGATTTGGGAGGATTGAACCTTAGACCTTGTGCCCATTATCCCAGCACCCTTACCACTATACCACATGTAGTTCTTATTATACATAGTAAAGAACTAATGTATAAGCTTGAATAATCTGTTTATTTATATAAATATAAAATTTAAATTATATTTAAATTTAAATTTAAATATAAATATAAATTTAATATAAATATAAAATTATATTTTAGTTTAAATTTAAATTGTTAACAAAATGAAAAATTTAGTATTTCATTTACTTACTTTTACTTCATAAGCGTTGTCAAAAGTATGATTTTAAGTAAAGAAATATTAAATGAGAATAGCTTTTTAATGTTTAAAAGGTGGAGTTTAATATTAGTGTTTTCTCACAATTGGAAATTGGTGAATTTTGACCTTCCTGAAATTAAACACATATTAGTTTTATTGACAAAACCACCTAAATTGTAACTGATAGTATTTCACTAAATACTATTTCAAAATACATAATCTTATAGTAACTAAGTTGAAACAAACCTTTAACCCTAAGAAATGACTGTAAATTACGTGGAATTGATGTTTTTCACATACGTGGACACTGTATCAATGAAAACTATTACGATAAATCTCTAGGATTTTTGTTGGGCCAGGAAAGAGTAGTAGAAATAAAGTGCAGAAGAAGCTAGGAACAAATCAGCACAACGAGGAAAGTGAAGTGCAAGCACAGGAAGGAAAAGCAAGTGTGTGACGCAAAGGAAGGTGAAGGAAAGAAATGAAGCACATAATAGAGAAATCCATGACAAAAGAAGGAGATAGGCAATGACAAGGAGTATTGTGATGAAGGAAAACCGAATCTACAAGTGTGGAGAAGGGTAACAGCTAGAAAGCGACAGATCAGGAAGATCGTGGGTGCTAGAGTCAGTGTAAGCTGGTAGAAGTCGCATGTATGAAGGAATATATGTAAGTCAGGCTGATATCTCCTTGTGTCAGTCACACCTATGATAGCTTGCAACCATTTTTCGACGGCTGATTATGACCTGTAATAAATGAATTGTATGTAGTCGACCGTGCATGGTCTTGTAGAAGCTATAAATAAGAGAAAACCATTTTGTACAGGGCTTGAATAAACTAGGAAGTAGTGCACTGATAGAGAAGAAGTTAGATAGTAGTGTCGTAGAAGGTTGTTGAGCTGTGGAACCCATTTTCCAGAAGGGTTTCCGAATAGTAGTTTTTATAAGGAGTCATCTTGTAGCTGAGTGCACAGATAGTAGTTAGAAGAGTTGATCTAGGCTGTGTGCAGATCACTAGGAGAATTAGAAGAATATCATAACAAAACCCGAGAGCATGAGAGGGAGAAAGAGTATGCGAGTTGAAAATACATATCTCAAATACTCTACAGTCAAGTTGTAGACTGAAAGGTGCACATATTTATCATGCCAGATGAAGAGCACCTTTGTGGTTTTTCCCGAATGGGTTTCCATGTTATATCTTGTGTTGCTTGAATGTGCATGTTGAATGTTTGTAGGTTATATTGCATTGTTTACATTTATTTCTTAAGTGACTGTCTTGCTATTAGTGGAAGGAGTTGAATGAATGAAGGGCCAGTATCATTGAAAGCATCTTGTATTATTTCAAGTTCATTTGTTGTTATATTTGTTAAGGGATAATCTGTGTCACAAGTTGGTTGTGTCACACTATTGCGCCGCTGTCGAGTTAGTAAAAGAACTGCAACCATCCAACTTTGTCCAGCACCTTGGTTTTCCACTAGGGGACTGTAATCTCTCGCCTAACTACAGAAACATGGTTATGTAAGTTACCCATTGAGGAAATATATATTGGGTGAGACTGTGCCCACGTCGAAGGTGTTTTCGAACGAGCTTGCTCTATCAGGACGATATATTTGGGTGTCTTGTTGCGTGCAAGGAAAAATTGAGGCTGGGTCACGAGCATGAGGAAAAGAAGCCAAAAAATGGTTTTGTTGCTGGGACCTTAATCATTTGTGTCGAGGGAAATGTTGTGGCATCTGAAAAAGAGGGAAATCATGGATTAGCTGGAGTTTAAGACATTAGCATTTGCGCAAAGGGAGAGAGGAAGATCACGAATGATCCCAGAAGACTGGTTCGACCAATACCTATACAAATATATTCATGAAATCTTATTTTCATAATTTCTTGTTGCGCTGCATGGGTGGTTGTCAAGATTGACAACTCAACAGACAAAAATTCAAAGAAGGGAAGCAATCGAGTGGAGCCTTTAGCTGATCCATGAGTTAGCAAGTGTAAGTAACCCCATATCTAGAGCTATTGATTTTTGGGTCGATAGTATTTTGCAAGGATATATTACTGAGTTTGTAGTTGAGACGATAACCTCGTATAGTGAGGTTGGAAGAAATTTTTTCCAAGGACCCCACGAGAGGTACTTGTTATCTATAAATATATGGATAAAGATACTTGTCTATGAGAAGGGAATTTTTCAACTGAGCAGTTGAGTCATAATATCCAGAATAAAGGATATGTCGCAGATGACCTGTAAAGAAAATGGGAAATAATGAGCTGATATATTCCCAGGAAGTACATAAGCTGAACTAGAAGCTGTATTTTTAAGGAGTGGAATAATATTTCGGTCAGGGGAAAGAATAAAAACAATAGGAGGAAGACTAAATCATAGTCTGGTCAGAGAAAGTGAGTAGAAGTTTGAGTCGCATCTAAACGAAGGGTCTTGCGGTGAAGAAGAAGAATATCAGCCAATTTCTGAAGGAGTAGAAGAATCAAAAGAATCTATGGAGACACCAAAATCAGAACGTGACTACAACACACTAGGAGCATCGCTAGAGGTAAGGTATAGAACTTCATCTCCTGAAAGATCTATGAACATTGGTATTACTAGTGTTGTGATTAGTGCTCAAAAAATTCCACCTTCATTAAATTTTCCATTGAACAACCCCAATGCCAACTCTATGGCTGGGACAGATATTACGTTACCTACATTTAATGGAAATGGAGTAGAAGATCCAAAGAAACATTGGTTCCTCTATGAATTTGATTGGACAGTTCAACAAGTTCAAAATGAGGACATTAGGAAAGCATAGATGGTAATGACTATACAGGGTCATGCATTGGACTGGTATATGAAGTTTTGCATAGTACCAACAAGAGTCACACATAATACTCTTGATGAGATCCTAGTCGCGATGATTTATGAGTTTATAAAACCTAAATCTGAGCCACAGTGTATCACCGAATTCAAGGAGATAAAACAATTACCGATGGAGTTTGTATGGGATTTTGACCAGCGATTTAAAAATATGATGGCCAAAGTAAGTTTCCAAATGTCGGATGTAAAGAGTGGTTTATTTTTACATTGTTACCAAACATTATAGGCCCTTTGATGCAACATAATATTCTGTCATATATGAAAGCATTGGAAATAGCGATGAAGCTCGAATCCTCGTCGATCAGAGATGTTGGTGCAGGGATGATGCAAATTTCACCATAGTTGGTTAACCTAATGGTAAAAATTTAGGATATCAAGAAGGAAAAATAAATCTAGGAGGATTTATGGTGTACAAGATGTAGAATAGATGGAAACCACAAGGATAATTGTCTGGCATACATGAACTATGTTTCATTAGGTGTGCCTAATCTGTTGAATACCCAAGGACTACCCTGGTGCAGAATATGCCAGACTAGAGGACATCACCCTGAAGACTATCTATACCTACAGAAGATTGTAAGTATCCCAGCCATCCTTTATTGTAAATTTTGTAAGTCAGTGGGAAATTATGAGAAAGATTGCAGAGCATATCATCTCTTAAAGGAGAATACGGTAGACACCTACCTAATGAGGAATGATGAGCAGATTCAAGATGAACAGGCGCAAGCGTACTACCAGCCTATGCATTATCCACAGTATCAGCCACAATACCCATAGAATTAGTATCCACTACAACAACAACACCCTCAGCTTGGGGGGGGTGGAAATTTCAGAGGTAGAGGACAAAGCCCAGGAGGATTTGGCAGAGGAAGAGGTCAAATCGTGTGCTATAACTGTGTGTAGTAATTCCATTATGCTAGAGATTTCCCTGATCCTACAAAGACATGTTCATATTGCAAAGCACATGATCTTAACCCCGTGCAGAATCCCAACTCGAATCCTAACCTGAATATTCAAATGATTGATGTTGAGACTAGAGAACCAAGTGTTGCTGTCGTAACATGAGGAGGTGTTGTGACAGGATCATATCATAACATACAACATGGACAACTGCAGGTTCGTCCTGGGCCCAAAATAAAGTACTGTTTGATGTTCAAAAACAAAATCAAGTATTTTTGGATGTGCGACCAGAGTTTGTAGATACACAACAAGCATCGACCTCATGCAAAGTGAGGGAGATGCTTGAACGATTTCAACATATATTCCGGAAGCATGTTACAAACAAGGTTAGTAAGATCAAGTCATTTATTTCAATTTTCTTAGAGCTAATCCATGATAAAGATGTTGTTGCAGAATTACAAGCACTTATAGAAGAAACCTCATTAGAGTCACAACATGAAAGAATAGTTAACCATGTTAGAAATAAAGTCAAAAATCGCCTTGAGTTAAAAATGAATGTACAGATAGGATATTACAACATGTATTATATTATGCTGGATCTAGGGTCCAATTGAGGCTTGTGAATCGGGTGAAGGTCCTACCGATTGGTAGGTTAAGTCAAGTTCCGGTCGAAGTTGAGGGGCTACGAACATTTGCATATTTTGAAGTTATCGATGTTGTCGATGACATGAACCCATATCCTGTGCTTCTGGGGATAGATTGGTAAATTGACAATCAGACAATCATAAATGAGGGTAGTTTCTCTCATTGACCCACTTGAGGGGAAATGATATGTCGAACCAATCTATAGTGAAGGACAAGGTGATTATCTGGAGCATATTTATAATGTCACTTCCTTAAAATATAATTACATAAATTCTACAAAGGATGGGAACCTGATCTAGGGGGGTATGTTATAGCGCAAAATGACACATCTCTGCTTGTGACCACTTTCCCATGATTTCGTTTCATGTCGACACTTCCATGACGACACTTCATGAAAGTGACTGAAAAAACACCTAACTTGGAGGACCCATATATTGATTTTTGTAACTCCATTTCACCTCATCTCTACACCGTTGGAAATATATTTCAGTTAGCTAAAACTTCCAGAAGACACCAAAGTCTAAAAATGCTTATAACTACCCTAAAAATGATATTTTTTGATGTATATGCGAGTTTCCTTAACGAAACCCGTGTATGGTACATAAATTGCTATATATACTACTTGTGTATGCCCTAGATACACAACTTTTTGAATTTCAATCCATGTATACCTACTGCATACGTGGCTGATGTCTGCGCAATCCATGTATTCCTCCTAAAAATGTCAAAAAATACATTTTTTGAAATTTGGGTAGTTTGATTAGTTATGAAACTGACTCCTTCAGTTGTAACTACTTTGTCTTCGACCCTATCTCTTCAGAAACATATAAATAGAGGTAGGGAGTTCCATGAGAGGGGACTTGAACTTTTGCATTGTCATACTGGAAGAATTAAGACCCTCTTTGCCCACACCTTTGTCCTAGTGATCATCCCCTTGTGTTGCAGAGCTTGGAGGCTGAGTTCCTTGGAGAAGAGAAGTAGTAGAACCAGATCAAGGTTTCATGAGGTGCCCAACTTGAAGAGAAGGTATACTTGTACTTGTTTTCAAGATTAATAAAGATGTGATGTTCTTCTTCCCAAATAATTGTTCAATGTGTGATTGAATCGTTGTTTATGATCATATGATGATGTTAGTCATATCATTATTTCATGTTTATTTGATTATCATTTCTTTTAATGTGGTCAAATTGGTTTGAGGAAGGTATAATTCATTTTGCAGGTCTCTTGGAGGAAGAAGAACGAGAGGAGCAGGAAGAGGATTAAAGGGATTCTTGGATCAACCTTTGTTTGTTAAGGTGTGAACCATTCTAATCTTTGAATCTTGTTTATATTTACTTGCAAAACCATTTGCATCCACCTTTCAACCATAGTACATTGATGGCCTCTTAAACACTAGCCATAGGAAACTTTCCTTTACAAGAGAATTGGTGACTCCACTGGGGAGAGCCTTCTCTGTTTGGGGTTTCTCTATTTTTCTTCCAGTGTTTTGTAAGGTTTTAGGTCCTTCTTACAAGTTAGGAACACCTTTTGAGTTTGTTGGAACACTTTTTCCTGCCTTCCTAGGTCAGTTTTTGACCTTTTTGTGCTTTTTGTCACACATACGCAACTTTCAGGCTAAACAATAGCGTGTCTATGTTGTATATGTGACTTGTACTACCTACAACCTACCTTAAGGAAACCCACGTATGCACCTGAATTTGTGTTCTTTCATCATTTTTAGGGTTTTTTGGTGATTTGAGGGTTGTTTGTAGGGTCTTCAAGGGTCCTATGCATGTGCATGACTCCTGAGAGGTTGCTTTATCTCTGTTAGGTGCTCTTGGTCTATCTTGTAAGTCTCTTTCAAGTCTTTGAACTTGTTTTTGCTGCGTTCCCCCCCACCTCCTTCTTTGGCTTGACCTTGTTGAACAAGGTACTGAGCAGCCTCTATTTGTAGGTTTAGATTGATTCTTGGGACTTCGTGACCTTTGTTTATGTCAGTATTATTTGCTCGGTCTCTTCATTCCAAATTTGTTGGCTTGTTTACCTTTGTGAGCTTTCCTTCCAAGAGAGGTTATATCCAACTTTAGGGAAACCTAGGGTTTGTTTGTGGGGTGTAGAGTAGTTCTCTATTTGCTTTGCTTACAGTACTTGCTTGCATTAGTTAATAGGCTATTTTTTCTTTTATATTTATTAAAAGAAAAAAAATACATGTTTTCTTTATATGGATTTAGATTAGTTTTTTAGTCTAGATTGCATGGCATATCATTGTTTTTGAAAATGAAAAAAATAAAAAGAAATTGTTCTTTTGTGGCTTTCAAGTTTCTATTTGAAAAAGAAAGAGAATAGTTTTTTCTTTTTGCATTTCATTTCTCTTTGCTTGGTCATTTTGTTTCAACTTTGAGTCAAAACACCACATAAGTTTCACGTCATTTACCCTCTCACTAAAAACAACCTTTTAAAATGAACGATATAATTTAAAAATTATTAGTAAGTTTTATTTTATAGGGTCATACACCAACTAGCTCAATCTAGACTTGTGGGATAGGGAGTTTAAACTCCACGCAAGTGTTTAAATTCAGATGTAGTTGGCCAGTCACTAGGTAAATCCTCTTCTATGTTGATTATATCTGGGAAGCTCCTCTCAAATGGGAGTTAAGCACGAGGCCATGTGGAGGCTTGGACTAAGGAGATAACCCTTCGATTCCTTGCCAAAGCGTAGACCAAGGTTTTTGCGCATTTGGGGATTCTATCTTAGATAGGGTTTCTGGCTTTGCTACCCTTCCCATGCATACAAACTAGGCTTGTGACTGTTCCCCCAGACTTTCAATATAGTTGAGGTAGCCTTTAGTCTATTTGACATTTAGGGTTCATACACAAGTACGCCGAAAGGCTATTTCTGGTTGACCTTGGACAGGCTTGGAAGGTAACCCTGGTAGAAGGTGTGGGAGGACGGTGGGTGATTCCTCCGCTTGTGCCTAAGAACATATATAGGGATGCCAAGTAACTATCAACTTTCTTCTTGAAAGCATAGCTTATACCTATTTTTCTATTTGGCTTTAGGAAATTTTTAGTGAGTGTTGTGTGCTTTGTTTGTACTTAGTGTGCATTTAGGTGTGTGCTTTGTATTTTTTGTTGCTAGTCAACCTCAGACTTTGTCTCCTAATTTAAAACTATGGCTAAAACCCCTTTGAACGCCAACCAAGAGATCCCCATCCTAGGAACTCCTTATACTATTCCTCTCACAGGGAATGTTGGTGTTCCTTTGATGGCCACCTTGAATCTACCTGGATTCACCCTAGGGATACCGGTGTGGTTGTTTTCCACTCCAACTATCCTGAATGCTCTTGATGCTTCTAAAGTAAGCTCCTTATATCAAGGGCATCAAAACACTGCTTCCCATTCACCTGTAGTTGATTCTCCTCTTCCTTCTACCTCATGTGGTG
>LPNX011123566.1:65795-114370 GCA_001517045.1 Pseudotsuga menziesii | reverse complement strand
GTAACCGATAGTCTAAAAGGAGTAAAAGAAGGAGGAATAGGAAGAAGGCACATAAGCAAGGGGGCACCCATTCAACCTCTGCAAGTCAAGTTGAACCTCAACACCCAGCCTCCATAGTTCATGCTTGGGGCATCTATCCAACCTCTACAGGTCATGTTGGATCTAAGCACTCAACCTCTACAAGTCAAGTTGATCTTCACCATCTAGGATCTGTAGACCATGCTTGTGGGATCCTTCCAACCCTTCCAGGTCACGTCGGATCTAGTCACTCAGCCTCTGCAGTTCATGCTGAGGGAACCTGTTCAACCTCTAATGTTCAAGTTGAACCTCCCCATCCAACCTCTGCAAGTCTTGTTGGATCCATCCACCCAGCCTCTAAAGTTCATGCTAGGGGCACACACTCAACTGCTACAAGGGATGTTGATCCTAACCATTTAGCCTCTATATTTCATGCTGGTGGTGCCCATCCAACCTCTGTAGGTCATGTTGTACCTAGTATTTCAGCCTTTGCAAGTCATACTGGGGGCAGTCTCTCAGCCTTTGTGGTTCATGCTGAAGACAATCCGTTAGCCACTGTGAGTCATGTTGACATTGTTGAAAATACTACCCGTTCAAAACACAAGCCCAAGTTTCCTTGTAATATTTGTGAGGGAGACCACCTTACTTATAAATTCCCTTCTATTGTGGAAATGCGAAGAGTTTGGCTTCATATTCCTCTCGTTTTTGAACATTTTGAAGTTTTTCAACAACCAGCCTCTTTTAGTCAGGTTGGACCCAGTCAACCAGCCTCTGTAGGTCATGTTGGGGGAAAACTCTTAGCCTCTGTAGGTCATGCCAAGAGAAAACAGTCCGCCACTGCTAGTTATGTTGACATCGTTGAGAAAACTAGTTGTTGTAAAGGAAAACTTAAGTTCCCTTGTAAGCTATGTGAGGTAGATCATCTTACTTACCAATGCCCTGCTATCGCAAAGGTGTGAAGAGTGTTGTCCGAAACTCAAAAATTTCCTTCTCCTAAACAACCTATAGTTTTTCAACAATGTACTCAACCTTTGGTTGATCTTATGGTCGAACCAATCTCAGCTTTGGTCGATCCCACTCTTCTTTTAGAGATTGATCCTTATGTGATTGAACCAATGTCACCTTTGGTCAATCCCACTCTCCCTTCGGAGAGTGACTTTCATGAAGCAGTTGAATTGATTCCATTTTTTATCAATCCCACTCTTCCTTTGGAGAGTGAAGTCTCTGCTAGTCACATTTTCTTCACTGCCAGTTCAAAACTTACTGAACAAGGGGGCACTGAACTTGCTTCAGATCAACTCCCACCAAGCTCTAGAATTACTTCCTTTGATTGGGATAGCCTAGTTGAGCTGCGCCTTCCTTTTGATACACCTTTCCAGATAAAGGTCAAAGTTGAACCATACATGATTTCTCATTGTATTGTTGATGAAGGAGCCTCAGCTAGTATCTTGTCTACTCATGCTTGGCGAGGCATGGGATCTCCCAGTCTTGTGTCGACTTATAGTCAGTTACTAGCATTTGATAGAAAAACTTGTATAGACTTGGGAATTCTTTATCAAACACCTATTACTTTGGGTGGGAATACCGTCTTAGTTTACTTGATGGTGATAGAATACCCCTTGGACTTCAATATGCTCCTTGGACATGACTATGTCTATGCCATGAAAGCTGTGGTGTCAACATTATTTTGTGCGATGTATTTTAATCATGGCAAAGAAATTATCACTATCGATCAGTTGGATTTTCTTGATCCTTCTCCTAACCCAACTATAGAACAGGTCTTTCCTTTATTGAATCCCAGTGTTTCTATATACACTACCCCACCACAGGTGAGTTATGTGGCCTCATGTCCTTTGCGTTCAATTGCTACTGAGAAGCAGCCTCTGTTTTCATGCTTACCTTCCTGGGACTTGGTCCTAGCATTTGAACATGTGATTCATCCTATACAGACCATGGATCCTACTCTCTACTTCATCGATCCATTTTAAAGTTTAGACATGTGTCCTATCTTGGATGATCTCCTTCCTTCGGACAAATTCTTCCTAGAGTCTTCAATATAGTCTGATCTTCTATTGGATGTTGGTTCAGTTGTGACTAAGTCTAACCTTGATTTGCCTAGTAAGCCTGAATTTTCTTCTGATGTTGGTCTTGTTGAGTCTTTTGACTCTTCCTTTGAACATCAAGTCAGTGATCCTGATGACTTTGATTTTTCTTATGAATTTTTCAGCTTCCGTGATACTGAGTTTGTTCCTGTAGAATCTATTTCCCTTGTTGATTTTTTCTCTCCTTCTGAGGTTGATCTTACTGATTATAAACCATCAAGCCTTGGTGCTATAGAATATTGTTCAGTTGATTTTTCCTTGATTTCACCTTTTGTAGAAGATAGCAAAGTCACATGTGTTCCTACCAAAGTGACCTGCATCAGATATTTTCTTCTGAATGTGATTCTGATGTTGTTGTTTCTTGGAGACAGGATTTGTAGTTGGATTCACAACTGTTTACTAGCCTCACCTTGTTTTTCAAGTTGTAACTTCATTTGTATGTGCCCTACTCGTGCTTATGAGCCTGATGTTGGCTTCCACACTTTTAGCTCATTGTATAAGCCCTCATTTTTGTTCTCATCATTGCTAAGCCTTGTATCATTTTTCCTTTGCAACTTGACACCCTTTACCTTGAGGAGACGTTCCCCAAGTGTCTTTATCTTGCTCATGTTCCTTGCATTATGCATAGGTTTGTTCCTCGTGCTTGGCACTAGTTTTGCTTTCCCCTGACACTCGTCTCCTCGCATTTATAGCATTCTTTTTGCTCTCCTTCAAGCTCATTAAAAACAGTAAGGAGGCCACGAGTTGAATTTTTTGGACTCATTAAAACTTCACCGAAAAGATATGGAGTTTCTTTAGGCCCAGGTCTAACTCCTCAAAATAGACTTGACTGCTGAGTGAACTTGTCCATTCAGGCTTGTTAAGAATATGTGAATGGGCATCCACATTTGTGGTAGGTTATCACTTTCTCACACCATGTGGAATAATACAAGAAAGGAACACTCTCTTTTCTTCGGAATTGAGAAGAGTATTCTCAGGCATAGGTTTATCACTTTTCTGGACTTGAGGGACTAAACTTACAGAAAAGGAACCCCCGGTATGAGCTTAGTTTTCTCTTTTTCGTGCTCTAGACCTAGACATGAAAAATATTCCGTGTGTACTTTATGTCTTTGTCATGCTCGTTAAACCCTAAAGAACAAAGTATCCAGTTTACTATTGTAAGCCCCATTTCTCGTAATCAAATGGATCTTTCCAAGTGATCTTGCCTTCCTTCACACTCGTAAAAATTAGGCTATATTCTACTTTTAAAGGAGCGTTGGGTAGATGGTAATTTAACCTTTTTCAAACCTCCTCAAATAAGTATGAAAAAGGTGCATCTTACTTCTTCAGAAGCTAAGAGAGTTCTTCTGTCGGTTTTTTTATACCTTTCCGGCCTCAGGAGATTAAATTGGACGAAAAAGAACCCCACTGGAGTCTTCTTTGGAGTTTTCAGACTCTTTAAACTATGAAAACACCATCGAGCATGTACTAGTTTGGGCTTGTAAAATCCATGAATCAGTGCTTTATTAAACATTCTTCTGTCTCTTCTTCGAGCTTTCCAAAAATGAAGAAGGTCCCGAGTTTGCTTTCTTGGACTCGTTAAACCTATACAAGAAAGAGGGGAAGGGAAGTTCATTCACATGTATTTTACATCATGGAAGCAAGTCTTGTTTCCTTGAACAAAGCACCCATTTTGAGTCTATCAACACTTGGGTCCTAGTATTTTGACCTTATTCCTATTCATAGTTTCTTACTCCTCCGGTTGGTTTCTTTTCCAATTATATAGGGAATCTGTCAATGTCTCCTACATTGTAGATTTTTGTCATTGGGATTTTTATGTCCAAAGCTGCCTAAGTCACTTTTATGTCGTGCTCACTGTTCAAGGATTAAAACTTTGTTGGCCATTATGCAATTGCCTCGACCTTTTGTGTTCGCCATTCCTTGGAATCAGTTCATTACATCATTTCTTTGGCGGTCCTTGTCATGAAATTCAGTACCAATTCCAGATCCAATTAGTCTTTGACTTACCTCATGTTGGATGATGAAGGATGCCTTAATGCCTTCCTTCCAATGGATCTCTTCCAATCGAATACAACACATATTTCTCTGGGAATGAGATTTATATTTTTATGAAAGTACCGTGGGGATTGCCGTCATGAGTGGTAATTTCCCTCACTATTGGGTAGTGGGAATACCTTAATGTCTCATACTTAAAGGATTCTTCAAGTGTTCAAATTCAAGTCCTTGTATTCACACTTGTTAAAATGCACTAGGTACCTAAGGGACCATTTTCATTAATGGTGGTTTCCCTCGCGTTTGTTAACGGTTCTCATTATTGACCGATAATCAAACGGTGTCCTCCATGTTCAACTTCAGCTCCTTTATTCGCATGGTTAGGATTCGTACCTTTTGGGCGGTTTGGATTGAAGACCTTGGGCCAATAGTAGCATCATAATTTATTGCTATTGCCCTAGATGCGCAAGACCTTTTCACACTTCATATGACATTTTACTGAGACATAGATCCACGTATTTTTGTGGCTATGATCGATTGCCGAGTATGGATCCACCTTGTTCATTTGTGGCCATAGCTCCTTTATATTTGATATGGTGCCTTTTTGCATATTGAGTGACCATTATAGTTTCAATAGTTATACATATGTTGGATCCACCTGTATATTTATGGCAATGATTTGTATATGAACTTGTATGTCCCAGAGATCAGTTTTGTCTGACGTTTATCTCTCTTTCATGTACCTTTGTTCGAGCATTTCAATCTTGGACTCTCTACTCTCTCCATACTTAGCTGTTTCCTTTATAATTTATTTCAGCTATCATCTTCCCCTCTAACCTCATACATTAGGGGGAATCTGTTATAGCTCAAAATGACACATCTCTGCCTGTGACCACTTTCCCATGATTTCGTTGCATGTCGACACTTCCATGATGACACTTCATGAAAGTCACGGAAAAAACACCTAACTTGGAGGAACCATATATTGATCTTTGTAACTCCATTTTACCTCATCTCTACACTGTTGGAAATATATTTCAGTTAGCTAAAACTTTCAAGAAGACAAAAAAGTCTGAAAATGCCTATAAGTACCCTAAAAATGATATTTTTTGATGTATACACGAGTTTCCTTAACGAAACCCGTGTATGGTACCTGAATTGCTATATATAATACTCATGTATGCCCTAAATACACAAATTTTTGAATTGCAACCCATGTATACCTACTGCATACACCACTGATGTCTTCGTAACCCACGTATTCCTCCTAAAAATGTAAAAAAAATACGTTTTTCAAAATTTGGGTAGTTTGGTTAGTTATGCAACTGACTCCTTCAGTTGTAACTACTTTGTCTTTGACCCTATCTCTTCAGAAGCATATAAATAGAGGTAGGGAGGTCCATGAGAGGGGAATTGAACTTTTGCATTGTCATGCTAGAAGAATTGGGACTCTCTTTTCCCACACCTTTTCCCTAGTGATCATCCCCTTATGTTGTAGAGCTTGGAGGCTGAGTTCCTTGGAGAAGAGAATCAATAGAACCAAATCAAGGTTTCATTAGGTGCCCAACTTAAAGAGAAGGTATACTTGTACTTGTTTTCAAGAGTAATAAATATGTGATGTTCTTATTCTTTCCCAAATACTTGTTCAATGTGTGATTGAATCTTTGTTTATGATCATATGATGATGTTAGTCATATCATTATTTCATGTTTATTTAATTATCATTTCTTTATATGTGGTCATATTGGTTTGAGGAAGGTATAATTCGTTTTGCAGGTCTCTTGGAGCAAGAAGAGGATTAAAGGGATGCTTGGATCAACCTTTGTTTGTTAAGGTATGAACCATTCTAATCTTTGAATCTTGTTTACATTTACTTGAATAACCATTTGCATCCACCTTTCAACCCAAATACATTGATGGTCTCTTAAACCCTAGTCATAGGAAACTTTCCTTTACAACAGGGTACTAGCTCATGCACATCAGATTCATGAGAGGCATTGGAGAATCATAAAAACAGACTGCATGACGTATCTACGAGGATATGCGCCAGGATTACTAGGTATGTGCGATGGGTGGAGGCTTAGTCGAGGGAGTTACCCATATATTAGGGCTTACCTAATCTTGTGACTTTTATAATTGAGTTTGAAGGAATGGTAATAGAACCACAATGCTTGTCTGCATTATACTTTGTTTTGAAAGCTATGCCTACTAGATGGTGGGGGGCGCATAAGTAATCTATATTTGAATGAACACAATGCAAAATATTGCTGGAGGTCAGATTCGACAAAGAAATGATAGTTTCGAGTCAGAAGTACACATGGTTATGAAACCTTGTCGAACACCTTAATCAGTGTCGCACGACATTTGCAGAATACCCGTGACAGTAATGGGTCCATCATTTCATACCAACATTGGAAATGAAACCTAGGAGTTGGTATACATCCATGGAGTTATGATAGGGAACTCAGGATTGGGAGGAGGTAGTTAGATAATTAACACACACATTTGAATTTGCTGATGAGAAGCCAACATTTGATGCTATGCTTCAAACGATAAAAGAGAAAATATTTGCTGAAATACCCATCGAAGTGCAAATTCCCACTAGTGCAGTGCGACAATCCAGCATTCGATGGCTTGTTACAATCTGGATGAAGAACTATATGATGATCCAACCAACCTTAAAATACCAGAGTTAGAGGGTATGCACGAGGTGGAAGGAAGTGGTATTTATACAGAACAATTCCTCAATCTGCTCAAAATTAAGAAAGTCAACATTGGTTCGCAAGAAAACCTAAAGTTGTTCAATATTGGAGATTATTGGGATGAGGAAACAATAGAAAAAATCACATATTTTTTGCATGAATTTTAGGATCTGTTCCCTACCAACTTCTCCAAAATGAAGGGAATAATAGGAGATCTGGTGGAGAGGAAAATACCAGTGAAACCAGATGCAAAACTAGTTAAACAATGACCATATAGGTTGAATATGAGGTATTAAGAAAATGTGAAAGGTAAGTTATACTAAATGTTAGACGTAGGAATCATTGAACCAGTTGAAGAATCTAAATGGATCGGTCCTATAGTAATTCAGGATAAGAAGACAACAGGTGAGGTCAGGAACTGTGTTGACCTAAGAAAACTGAATGATGCATGCTTACACGATCCATTCCAAACACCATTCATGAATGAAGTAATTGAAAGCGTCGGAGGACATGATATGTATTCATTTATTTATGGATTTTCTAGTTATCACCAAGTCAAAATAGAAAAGGAGGATCGAAACAAAACAACCTTTGTGACAAAATTGGGATGCTATCAGTAAAAGGTAATGCCCTTTGGACTCAAGAATCCTCCTTCTATTTTTTCTAGAATAGCAGTTTCTGCTTTTAAAGATTTTATACATAAATTTCTTGAAGTCTACTTTGATGATTGGATTGTGTTTAGTCTTGTAAGATACCATATTGAAAGTCTATTCATGATGCTGGAGCGTTTTCACCAGTATCAGATCACGCTAAACTCAAGGGAATGTATTTTTTGCGCACCATATGGTGTATTGTCAGGACATGTAGTGTGTCGGGATGGAATTTTGGTTGATCCGACAAAAGTTGAGATTATTCTTTAGTTACCACCACCTACATCAATCAAGCAAATTAGATAAATGCTAGGACACACAAGCTATTGTAGACAATTTATCAAAGGATATGCACAGATAACTGCTCCAATGGAGAAACTTTTGAAAAAAGATGCAAAGTTTCAGTGGACAGAAAGTTGTCAGGAAAGTTTAGACAAGGTAAAGGGAAAGATGACTACTATGCCAATATTGGTATTTCCATATTGGAAGAAGCAGTTCCATGTTCTTGTCAACGCATCATATTTCGTGCTTGGCATAGTTCTAACGCGATCAGGTGAGAGCGCTATTGATCACCCTATTGCTTTTTCTAGTAGAAAATGTTTGATGACAGAGAAAAATTACACTACGACAGAAAGAGAAGGACTCGCCATGGTATATGCACTACAAAAATTTAGACACTATTTGCTGGGTGGACATTTTAAAAAGTACACTAATCTTTCGACATTAAAATATCTAATCAATAAGCCAGTGTTGGGGAGGAAGATTTGTCGATGGCTCCTCCTATTTCAAGAATTTGATTTTGAAGTCATTGTTAAACCCGATCGACTGAATTTGGGTCCTGATCACTTATCAAGGATAGAAAGTGGTGAAGAGCCAAACATCTTGGAAGATATATTGCCTGATGCACAACTATTTGCTATCACCATGTTTGATGACCTGTATAAGGATCTCATCATCTTCTTAAGTACAGGTTATGCACCTGAAGGGTTCACCATGTTGATGTAATTGTAACTTCAGAATGTATTTACTTGTATTTCTTATGTATTGTACCCCGATGTTTATTTCGAGAAGTGTTTGTAATGTAATTGAGTCATGTCATGACCTGATGTTTTGATCGGGAGTTTCTATAATGTAAACAAGTCATGTCAAGTCATTGTGGGTAACCCTCCTATTGATCAAGGGTTAAAGTCCCTGTAGTTCCAGGGCCCTAGGGTTGTTAGACTCACCTAGTGAATTTGTCCCTAGTGAGTTATTGTCAAGTTGAGAATTAGTATAAATAGAGAGTGATCCTCTCTATTTATCACACACTCACTCACACTCAGTTGTAGTGCATAGCTGAGGGAGAAGAAGTTACTGGGGCTAGAAAGAAAGAGGCTACTACTGTCGAGAGATCATCTTACTATTTTGGGGTTTTAATTTTGGTGTTGATTCTATCTCTTAGGAATTTGTGGGGTTTTCTCCATTTATGGTTTCCCCAAGGAAAAAAATTGTGTTCATTGTCTCTAGTGTTTGATTGCTGTGCTTGTTATTCTCTCAGTTAAAGATCTTAATATAATGCTAGCTTAAAAGTTAAAAATCTAACATGGTATCAGAGCTAACGTGAAAAGAAGACACTGTGCAGCTGTGGAAACTAGGGCTTCCTACTTTTTGGATCTCTCTCCACAAATTTTCAGAAAAAGAAGGTTGGGCTGACTCTCCTTCCTAGGGTGCATCTTTTTGTCGAAACAAAATCTGATTCTGAGTTTTTTCAGTTTTGGACTCGACACTACTGCCAAAAATTAGGGCTTTCCATAGAAGTGGAATTTTTGAGTGAGCCCAGGCCTAGATTGATCTCCTGCTCAAAATCAAAGTTTAGAGATCACGATCAAAGAATTTGGTTGGATAGAACTCCGGGAAAGTCAAACCCTAATATGCTCCTGAGCTAGCACTGTAGAAATTCAGCTCCAAATCTAGATCCGACATCTTGACCTAGTAAGATGTAAATATTTTGTATTTCCATTTGAGGTTCTCAGTTAAGATGTCTCATCATACCAAGCTTGATGAAAAGCTTGAGGGAGATGATAACTTCTGAGCCTGAAAGTATAGGATCTTCCTGGTCCTAGAAGAAAATGAGTTGGACTCCTACATCAATGCGAAGGTTCCAGTTCCAGAGGAAGATGAGGCTAAGGAATTACATAAGAAGAAGTTGGTTATGGCTAAGAATATTATTTCTGATTCAATCAAGGATCACCTCATACCACAGGTGTCCTCCCTCAAGACACCTAAAGCTATGTTTGATGCCCTAACTAAACTGTTTGAAGGGAAGAACATAAACCAGAAGATGACTTTGAGGAACCAGTTGAAGAATGTAAAGATCCAGGATGAGGAGACCATGCAGTCATACTTTACAAGGATCTACCAGATCAAAGAACAACTTGAAGCAGTAGATGAAGAAGTGGAGAATGTATAAATTGTGATGACAACCTTGAACGGTCTCCCTAGATCATCAGATTCTTTCATCCAAGGAATCCGTGCTAGGAAGAAGCTAATCAAGTTCAGTAGACTATGGGAAGAATGCTCACAAGAAGAAGCTCGGATAGTAGCTCAAGAAGAAAATATGGGAAGTGAAGATCAAGCTCTCACAGTACACTCCAAGAAAGGTAGAAGGGAAAATCATCATCACCAAAGTAAGCATTCTCATCAGAAAGATAATTTTGTGAAAAAGGATCCATCCAAACTTAGATGTTATACATGTGATGAAGGAGGACACTTTGCTAGAAATTGTCCCATGAATAAGAGTGGATCTAAGAATAAGAAGAACTGCAAAATAAGACATCATGCGCACACTGCTGAGGATGGTGATCCTCCCAGAAAGAGAGTAAAACAATAAATTGAAGACTCTTCAAGTGATGAAGAATATGTTCTGATCTCCACTCTCATGGGAACTGTCACACATGGAAGCAAAGATTAGCTTATTGACAGTGGGGCTTCCAAACAAATGAAAAGATTCAAGGAATATTTTGAGAAACTATTCGAACATAATTCACTCCATAAGGTGAAACTTAGGGATGACTACCAATATCCCATAAAAGGTAGTGGTGAATCCTCGTACAAGCTAGACTCTAGAAAGTCTATAAAAATGAAGGATGTCTTGTTTGTACCAGGACTAAAGAAGAATCTTCTCTCCATATCGGCACTAGATGCAAAAGGCATGAGGGTTGCATTTGCAGATGGCCAAGTCCTCATGTGGCTAAGAGGAAATACTATTGATGATGCAATAGGAATTGGATAACAAGAAGGAGGATTATACAAATTGAAGGACCATCCAGAACAAGCTTTGGTCCATGATATAGTAGAGTCAAATGAACTTTGGCATAGAAGGCTTGTACATATTCACTATAGAGCACTACCACTTGCAAGCAAAGATGTTGAAGGACTTCCAGAAATACAGTCAAAACATGATGGAGTCTGCAAAGGATGTGTGAAAGGAAAGAACACAGAGAAGACATTTCCAAGTAGCGAAAGCAAAGCAAAAGGAATCTTGGAAATCATTCACTCCGATGTATGCGGTCCAATGTCATCCAGTTTTTTAAGTGGGTATGTATACTATGTTTCTTTTATTGATGATTTTTCTAGGAAGACATGGATACACTTTATGAAGAACAAAGATGAAGTTTTCAGCAAGTTCAAGGAATTCAAAGCCTTGATCGAGAACCACACAGAAAAGAAGATCAAGACCTTTCGATCAAATAATGGCAGAGAATTCACATCAAATGAATTCAAAGAGTTATGCAAAGACTCAGGGATTAAGAGGGATTTATACGCTCCATATAATACACAACAGAATGGGGTTGCAGAAAGGAAGAATAGAATGATCATGGAAGTTGCAAGAGCAATGCTTCATGATCAAGATCTTCCCATGCATTTGTGGGAAGAAGCTACTAGAACAATGGTGTATGTATAGAACCGTACTCCACATAGAGTACTCGAGAACAAGACACCTAAAGAAGTATTTTCTAGGAAGAAACTAGAAGTCAGCCATCTCAGAATATTCGGCTGTCCAGTGTACATACACATTCCGAAAGAAAAGAGGAAAAATTTAGATCCTTCAGGAAAGAAGGGTATATTTGTGGGATACTCTGAAAGCTCAAAGGATTATAGAATATACTTCCTAGGATTCAAGAAGATCGACATCAACAGGGATGTAACATTTGACGAAGACTAAGCTTACAATAAATCTAGAAAGAGACCTGCTGAATATCATGAAGAAACAGAAGCACCCAAAATTCATGACACAACCATGAACAAAGAAACTAGAGAAGAAGATCAAGAATTTGAAGAACCTCAAGAACCTGTAGATCCACCTCAGGAGAAAAATCCTTGCAAGAGGAAACCTACTTGCATACGAGAAGCTATCCAAGGTGCAGAAAGATATGGGGCTCCAGAAGAAAATCAAAGAGAAAGAAAGAGGACCAGGTCCTGCTCCGGGTATGTAGCTTTATTATGTGAATTTATCAATAAAGAACCTTCCAACTATGAAGAAGCGACAGAAAGGAAAGAATGGAAGGATGATATAATCGAAGAGTATCAATCTATCATGAAGAATGATGCTTGGGATGTTGTCCCAAGACTAGAAGGGAAGTCTATTGTAACTTCCAAGTGGATCTACAAGATCAAGCATGCTACAGATGGAAGCATAGAGAAATATAAAGCAAGATTCGTGGCTCGTGGATTCTCACAGAAATAAGGAATAGATTACAAAGAAACTTTTGCACCTATAGCCAGATACACTTCCATCAGATCAGTACTTTCTCTGGCTGTAGTGATGAAATGGAAGCTACACCAAATGGATGTCAAAACTACTTTCTTGAATGGTGTAGTGAAAGAGGAAGTGTATGTAGAGAAACCACTCGGTTTTGAGACACATGACAGGGAGTCTCATGTGTGTAGATTGAAGAAAGACCAATACGGTTTGAAACAGGCACCCAGGACATGGTACGGCAGAATTGATGGCTTTCTATCTAGTTTGGGATTTACCAAAAGTAAAGAAGATTCCAACCTTTACTACAAGGTTGAAGATGGAACCCAATGATACTCCTACTATATGTAGATGATCTGTTTGTAACAGGAATGGATGGGTTGATTGGTGATACAAAGAGGAAACTTGCTGCCGAGTTCGAAATGAAGGACTTGGGTATGCTACACTATTTTCTAGGTATGGAGGTGTGGCAGAATCCAGATGGAATCTTCCTCAGACAAGGGAAGTATGCAGTAAAGATCCTGAAGAGGTTTGGGATGATGGACTGCAAGGCCATGACCACACCTATGGAATCGAACCTAAAGCTATTGAGTGATTATTCATTAGAAGCGATTAATGCTACGATGTATCGTCAGATGATTGGGTCCTTAATGTACCTAATGAACATGAGACCAGATATTTGCTTTGCTGTGAACACCTTCAGCCAGTTCCTGACAAATCTGATACATGTTCACTTGATTGCTGCAAAGCATATTCTGAGGTACCTAAAGGGTATAGTTGATTATGGGCTCAAGTATGAGACGAATCAGAATATTAAACTGGAGGGTTATGTTGATTCAGATTGGGCAGACAGTGCCATTGATAGGAAGAGCACTTTAGGGTGTTTCCTCAGTATGGGATCAGGTGTGATCTCTTGGTTTAGTAGGAAGCAATCCTATGTGGCACTGAGTATAGCTGAAGCAGAGTATGTCACATCTTGTTCAGCTAGTTGTGAGGCAGTATGGATGAGGAAGCTACTGTCTGATTTATTTGATCTCCAGTTGGATGCTACTTATATATATTGAGACAACCAGAGTTGTGCAAAGTTATCGGATAACCCGGTGTTCCATGAAAAGTCAAAGCATATCGAGATCAAGTATCACTATATCAGGGATATGGTGCAGAAAGGAGCAGTGAAGCTTCAGTATGTTGCGACAGATGAATAGATAGCTGATGTGTTGACAAAGCCATTGGCTAGAGTGAAGTTTGAGTACTTTAGGGAGAAGCTTGGTGTTCTCCAAATTGAGGTTCCCTTCAAAGGGAAGTGATGAGTCCATGAGCCATTCTGACATGGTGAGAGGATTGGTTCCTTCCATGGTCATATGTAAGGGCTGAGCCATTCTGTCATGATGAGAGGATTGGTTGCTCTCATGTTAGATACGAGTGCTGAGCCATTCTGATGTGACTATAGGATTGGTTCCTACATGATCAGATACAAGTGCTGAATTCCATTCTTGAAATGGAAGCACCTAGTTAGTTACCAGGAATACTCAGTCTAGGACTGAGGGCCATTTTGATGTGACTGTAGGATTGGTTCTTACATGATCAGATGTAAGTGCAGAGCCATTCTAAGGAAATTTTAGGATTGGTTCCTACATGATCAGATGTAAGTGCAGAGCCATTCTGAGGTCATTGTAGGATTGGTTCCTACATGATCAAATGTAAGTGCAGATCCCTTTCGACATGTAGGTAGGATTGGTTCCTCTCATGGTCGAATGTAAGTGTTGGGCCTTTCTGACATTGGTTGTTAGATGCGAGTGCTGGGCCTTTTTGACAGGGTTGTGGGATGTGTTCCCACATGGTCAGATGTGAGTGCTGGGCGTGCCTTTCTAATGTGATTATAGGTTTGGTTGCTACATGATCAGATGTAAGTGCTGGGCGGGCCATTCTGACTTAGAGTTAGATATAAGTGCTGGAAATGACCTACATGGAGGCTAGGCCTACAACCAGCATGAAAAAGGGCTGGATCTGTAGAACTTACTGTGACGAGAAGAATCAAGAGATAGCACCTATGATGATGATCCATTAGAGATGTTCTAGAACCAAAGATGATCTAGATCGAGTGATGATCCAGATCTAATGATGATGATCTAGATCGAGTGATGATCCAAATCTAGTGATGATGATCTAGATCGAGTGATGATCCAGATCCAGATTAAGATGACTTGAATATGAATATTAATTGAAGATGAAGATGACTTGAAGATGACGAGGACTCAATGACAATCCAAATGATACAGAGAAGAAGAGTTGTGCTGATAAATTGTGTCGAGAGAATACCTTCCTAGTTAAGAGGGAGTGTTGATGTAATTGTAACTTCGGAATGTATTCACTTTTATTTCTTATGTATTGCACCCCGATGTTTATTCCAGGAAGTGTTTGTAATGTAATCGAGTCATGTCATGCCCCAATGTTCCGATCGGGAGTTTCTAAAATGTAAACAAGTCATGTTAAGTCATTGTGGGTAATCCTCCTATTGATCAAGGGTTAAAGTCCCCACAGTTGCGGGGCCCTAGGGTTGTTAGACTCACCTAGTGAAGTCAACCCTAGTGAGTTATTGTCAAGTTGGGAATTAGTATAAATAAAGAGTGAGCCTCTCTATTTATCACACACTCACTCACACTCAGTTATAGTGCATAGCTGAGGGAGAAGAAGTTGCCAGGGCTAGAAAGAAAGAGGCTACTTNTGTTGATTCTATCTCTGAGGAAGTTGCGGGGTTTTCTCCATTTATGGTTTCCCCGAGGAAAAACACTATGTTCATTGTCTCTTGTGTTTGATTGTTGTGATTGTTATTTTCTCAGTTAAAGATCCTAATATAATGCTAGCTTAAATGTTAAAAATCTAACACACCACTGTGCAAAAGAAACAGTTGGTTGTCAAAGCTGCTAATTTTGAGTTGATCGCTGAACAACTATACAAGATGGGCCCTGATGACATATTGCATCGATGTGTTTCAGAACATGAAGGACCTTGGATAATGCGTGAAGCACACACCAGTGTCACAGGAGGACACTAAACTGGAAAGACAAAATTTCACAAGATATTACAAGCTGGATTAGGGTGGAAAACCATACATATGGATACTAAGAACTTTTTCTGAAGCTGTGATGTTTTCCAGAGAACAGTAAAACTGCTGAGATATGATGAAATGTCATTAGCACTACAGATAACCCTACAAGCATTTGATAAATAGGTCGTTGATTTTGTTGGTCCTATCAGTTTTCCAGGAAAAAGGATTGGCGTGCGCTATATTATCACATCAATGGATTACTTAACCAAATGGGATGAAGCAACAGCTGTTAAAGATTGTACTGCTCTGACCGTTGCAAATTTTCTATTTGAAAATGCAGTGACAAGATTTGGCTTCCCTAAAATTATTCTAAGTGATCAAGGTATGCATTTTGTTAACAAGTTGATTGATGAGATTATTGCGGAATTCCTTATTCGGCATAGGAAAACAAAATCCTATCATCCTCAAGTGAATGGAACGGTTAAATAATTTAACAAGATTTTGGAAAATGCATTAACCAAGGTATGCAACATGGGCAGAGATGATTGGGATCAAAAAGTTTCAGCTGTGCTATGGGCATATCACACAACTTGTAAAAGATTAATATGCCACACTCCATTTAGGTTGGTAAATGGACAAGAAGTTGTTGTGATGATGGAATATATTGTGTTGAGCTTAAGAATTGTTGTGCGAACTAAAATGACCGATGTGGATGTTGTCGAGCAAATAGTGTCGCGGCTCGTTCAAATGGAGGAAAAACGCTTCATCACAGGGTTTCATCAAAACATAGAAAAACAAAGACATAAATCATGGCATGATCGCCATATTAAGACTAAGCATTTCGAAGTTGGAGGACTTGTTTTGATGTACGACAACAAATTTTTGAAGTATCCAGGTAAATTGAAAACACATTGGATAGGGACATATGTGGTCACAAACATCACTGGTGTAGGAACAATAAAATTACATATGATAGATGGGAAACTGATCACAGGAATGATAAATGGAATCCCGTTGAACCCTAACCATGATAGTTACGACATGGTTGGGTAAAAAAAAAGAGAAACGAAAGAGAGAAAAAGATACCGTTCTGTCGTACGTCTACGACACGAGTATACAAATCCCACAATAAAAGAGGGAATGACACCTAGATGCCATTAAAGAATAGGTACCCAAAATGATATAGGTAGTTATGACAGCTCATAGTCATTAATTTGACAAGTCCGAGGAAAAGTCGTGGCATGAATTTTGGTCCCATCCGTCATCCTCGCTATATAACTGTCCTAACATGTATAGGTCAAAGATCAAGCGTGCGAGTAAATTTTTAAATGGGTTGAACAGGAAGCCCATGTGATGAACAAGACATGTCTCTACCATTGAATGATTACATGCAGGATGAGTGCTTGCGTATAAATATAATCCTTCATCTTTAAGATTCATTTTACTTGAAAGAAAGAAGAAGGGTGAACCCATGTCTGCAAATGTGAAGAGCCGAAGATGATGGTCATTTCGATTCCCAGTAACAACAATGAAAAATCCGATGTTATAAACACATCATCCTGCCCAATAGTTGAAGAGGTAATATCTCCTGAAGCACAATAGAAAGTGCAGCAAGAATGAGAACCAATGGTGCTATTAGCTCGATGAACTATTCCTACTGCTGCTTTGGCCCCGGTTCAAAATCCACTAGATTCAGGTCAAGGACCATATATACTGATAGGATTATCAAGCACATAGATTCCATGACTATCGGGGCCTCCGGTAAGGGAGATGAAGTCTAGAACGAAGCACAAGTACACCAAATCAACACCATCTCACCACCAAGAAGAGAGAGGAATGCTAATCTACAGGAAAGGAACCTTCTACCGCTGTACATTCCACCAAGGAGCCACAAGTGAATCTCTCAAAGCGAGCATGCTACTCCCTGGTTGCACCCAAGTTCCCCACTGGAGTTCCAATGCTAAAGGATATCATACCATAGCTATTGAAGCTGAAGTTCAAAGACAATGATACCTAGAAGAAACATGACATGGAAAGAGAGAATTACATGGTAACTATTCCAGCCGCACTGCCAGTGCCACAACTCATTTTTCCAATGGAGTGGGCTCGAGGAATAGATCAAGAGGGTCTAGTTAACTTACTATATATGCATCATTTTGGTCAAATATTAGAGGTAAAAAAATATGTACGCTAGCTGCTGGTATGCTTCCATGGAGCATTTTTGTGGCTTGAAAGACCATATTTTGTCGACGTTGAGATAATTGCATCAATCACAGGTCTCGCGCATTCAAGAATTGACCCTGCACCATATCTACAAAAGGATCGGGATATAAAAATGATCACAAAGGTCAAATACAAGTATGACCATGTCCGTGCAAACAGAGGATTCCTGACTACCTCTATAAACAACAATTCAGTGAGGTTTGATGTGAAGGCATTATCTTGCAAGCTATTGCGCAAGATGTGACCCACTGAGTGCACTGCAGGAATAGTTGCACTAGCTGAACTCTACGTCGAAGGAGTACAAATCAATTGGTCTGAGTATCTATTGAATGAGCTACTAGACGATTCATCCCTAACGCAAGAAGACGGTAAAGCACCATTCCATTACTCTTGGTTTCTTGTTTTGATTTCCTTCATAGTTTGGTATGACCCACCATACTACTATCCATTTGAGGTCCCAGTGTTATGTCAAGGTGCAAAGTATTAGAACCTTTGGTTCGATAAAGAGGATCAGATTCAACAGAAGGATAGAAATATCAAGTTTTTTCTGTATTGTGAAGCGCTAAGGTTAGTAGTGTGACACCAGAATATACTACTCCATGTGACATCCATAGATATGCACCTATTATAACTTTCCATGATGGTGTCCATAATGTCATATTGCAGTCGCGACAGGACCCAAAGAAACAATCGTTGCTGATATACTTCATTATTATTGACGAGGATGTTGAAGCTTTCATCCAGGGCTGGCCTAAAGCATGCCACATCCTAGTCGTAGAGGGGATGAACCAAGGTGCAGGCGAGGGTGAGGCACAAGACACCCTACCGTATGATTCAACAGAAGAAGAAGAAGCTGATGAGGAGTTTGCACAGGATGATTTAGTTTCTACACCAACTGATAAGGAAGTGGAGAAGCAAAAGAAAGTGCAAGAAAAGGATCAACGTGAACCAAAGCATAAGAAGAGGAAAGATGACAAAACTGCTAATACAATTAGCTTAGATGGTGAAGACATCACCATGATTGCAGATGTAGTTGCGGGAGTGGGGCAGACCACCCTCAAGCACATAAGTAGAAAAAAAACATGCTTAACTAATAAAATCATAGTGCATGTTGATAGGATTATTGAATCCATCAATCAAGTGCGGGGTGCAATAGAAGCTAAGAGGCACGAAGCTGACCTATTGATAGATTGGAAAAACAACTAATTTTACCACTGCTCAAGGGGGATCTAGCAGCGAACATTTTGGAAATAGGGACACAAGAATTTGATGATGTTTTCCATGAGTTGGGGACACTATCTCTTTATTTTTCCAAGCTAATAATGGCTGAGGTATATGACGTTCAGCATGCGGTCGTGATAGAGATAAGAATCCAGGAAAGTGCTATCACCTATTAGGACCAGAAGGAGACAAGAAGATTCAAAAGCACAAGGCCCTCCTTCAGTAGAAAGAGTAAGAATTTAAGGCACATGAACAAAGTAGGCTCACACTGGATGAAGCCATCAGCAACACAGTCATAGAATTCCCGGAGGAAAAAGGCCAAGAAGAAATGGATACAACAAGCAAGGTAGCTCACTTATAGGATTGCAACAAACCTGAAGAATCAAGTTGAAGAACTTAAATTGTAGTAGAGACTAAGTACACCTCCTGAGGTGACAAAAGTATGCCAGAAAACAACATCCGAGGCTATTGATAGAATTAAAAAAGGAGAGAAATTATGTAAGGAAGAAATCGACAAAGTATCTACAACTTGGGAATTGCTCATGGAGGATGAAAAAGAAGAGAAAAATGTAGAGGACTTGCGAAAGACTGAGTTACAAATAAAAGTGGTCAAAGAAGATATGAAGAATCTTCCTTTAAGAGAAAATATAGCGAAGGAAATAAAGCTGAAACAACTACAACAACAAGTAAAAACTCTGTGTGAGTAGGAGAAAAAAATAAATGAAGAAGTTGCAGTGCATCAAGTAGAAGCAGAATGATTTACATGGCTTATTCAGTCTATGCAGCAAAATCTCCACCACATAACTCAGTCACTGGAAGATGTAATGTTGGAACATATTAGTTTCGACTGTGTGGTGCAATTAGAAAAATAGGAATAAGAGGTATGATAGGAAATTGTCCAAGTAGAAGAAATTCTCCAAGAATTTTTGGATAAGGTCGACACCAAGGAGCAGGGAGTGACATAACCATAAAAATTCTTAGTGGATCAGGATGAGCCACATGTGAGTGCTAAAGGCCTATTGGGCCAAGAAATAGCAGTAGAAATAAAGTGTAGAAGAATATAGGAACAAATCTACACAAGGAGGAAAGTGAAGTGCGAGCGCAGGAAGGAAAAACAAGCACATGACAGAAAGGAAGGTGGATGAAGGAAACACATAATAGAGAAAGCTACGACAGAAGAAGGAGATAGATGATGACAAGGAGTAGTGTGATAGAGGAAAAGAAAATATACAGGTGTGTAGAAGGGTAACGACTTGAAAGCGACAGGCCAGGAATATCCTGGGTGCTAGAGTCAGTGTAATCGAGCGGAATTCGCATGTATGAAGGAATATATGCAATTCATGCCGATAGCACCTTGTGTCAGTAATACCTATGACAGCTTGTAACCATTTTTTGATGGATGATTATGACCTGTACTAAATGAACTATATGTAGTCGACCCTGCATGGTCTTGTGAAGCTATAAATACGAGGAACTCGTTTGTATAGGGTTGAAGAAATTAGGAAGTAGTTCACTGATATAGAAGAAGTTATATAGTAGCGTCGTAGAAGGTTATTGAGCCACAGAATCCATTTTGCAGAAGGGTTGTTGAATAGTAGTTTTTGTAAGGAGTCATTTTGCAGCTAAGTGTGTAGATAGTAGTTAGAAGAGTCGATCGAGGCTGTGTGTGGATCGCTAGGAGAGTTAGAAGAAGATCATAATAAAACCAGAGAGCATGAGAGGGAGAAATAGTCTGTGATTTAAAAAGACATATCTCAAATAGTATGCAGTCAAGTCGCAGACTAAAAGGTGCATATATTTCTCATTCTAGATGAAGAGCACTTTCGTGGTTTTTCCCGGATGGGTTTCCATGTTATATCATTTGTCGGTTGAATGTGCATGTTGAATGTTTGTAGGTTATCATGCATTGTTTACATTTATTGCTTAAGTGAATGTCGCACTATTAGTGGAAGGAGTTGAATGAATGAATGACCAGTATTATTAAAAGAATCTTGTATTATTTCAAGTTCATTTGTTGTTAAGGGATAATTCACATTGCAAGTTGGTTGTGTGGCACTGTTGCTTCACTGTTAAGTTAGTAAAACAACTCCAACCATATGAATTTATTAAGCACCTTGGTTGTGCATCAGGGGACTATAATCCCTCGCCTAACTGTAGAAACATGCTTCTAGCAGTTACCCATTGAGGAAAGATATCTTGGGTGAGACTGCACCCGTGTCACAGGTGTTTCCGACTGATCTTGTTCTATCATGACGATATCTTTGGGTGTTTTGTTGTGCGCAAGGAAAACCTGAACCTAGGTCGTGAGCATGAGGAAAAGTATCCAACAATGTTTTCCAAATTTAAGAGTGGTTCTGGAGGGCTGCACATACATGGATCTAAGGTTGTGGAGGAGGGAAGGAGGGGAGGTCATGGAGGAGGGATGTCAGGAGGAGGGAGACAGAAAGCTACAGGGCTAGTGCGGAGGGAGGGGTGAAGGGAAGGCCGCAGAGGAGGGAAGGGTTGCGTAGGCAGATTGGAGCTCGAGGGATGCATAGAAGAGTTGAGGGAAGGCATAGCTAGAGGTCGTGAGAGAGTGGAGGGAAGGCACAATTGGAGGTCATGGAGGAGGGGAGTATAATGTTGAGGAGATGGAGCTAGAGAATAGTGAGGGAGCTAAATTTAAGTTTAATATAAATATAATTTATATTAAATTATATAAATTAAAAATGGAGAGGAGATGGACGGAGAATGGTGGGGAGATAAATTTAAAATGAGATTACATGTTCGCAGAAATGTTCTAGTTTTGATCAGATTCCCTCTTCATTGGTTCCCCTCTCTTTGTTGCAGATTCTAGTTTTTATAATTTTTTGTTGTTGTTATGTATATTATATTTGATGTATTATATAACCATTGATTTCATTCAAACGTAACGTATTTTTATTAATGGCCGACATAATATTATTCAAAAGAATAATATAATTATTTTTTTATTTTTTTATTACTTTTGTTTTGTTATTATTAATGGTCGACATAATATTTATTATTATTTTGTTTTGTTAGGAACAAACATTACAACATCTCCTTGATACTCGACAATATTATTTTTGGCTGACATAATATCGAAAAACGTTTCAAGATCTCCCTCATACTGGGCTGTAGAGAGCTTCTCTGCGCAATAATAAAATAAAACTTTAATTATTGAAGGATTTTATCATTTTCATGACTTGTCTCTCAAACTCTAATCCATAATTTTTACCAAATGAGGTCAACAATTTCTTTCTCTCATCCTTTCTTCTAATCTATTTTATTTATTGTTTTATTTTATTTATTTAAAACTTATTTTTAGGAAGCCACTTTTATTGTGTCATTTTTATTGAGGCATTTTCAAGATTGAGTTTTTTCCACAATTTAGGGAATTTTCATTGAGGTGTTTTCTTATGGCGACTACTACCAAAGAAGGACCTACCATAACCAAGTAAGAAAAAACCAACTCAGCAAAGGAGAGATTGATAATTTAGAAAATATTGAGATGAAAAATAAGATTAAAGAACTAGAAGTAAAGGTAAATATCAATCTAACTTTAAATAGCCTAGAAGGTAAATTCTATATCAAACACAAAATAAATAAGGAAATGCCATACTTTTCAGTTTAAAGGAGGATGAAGAGGATACACTAGCTCTACTCATGGAAAAACTACATAATAAATTTCAAATTGAAACTACTTGTCTCATAGAAGCAAAGAGGTTAGGAAAACTAATCTCTAATGACCATAAATTTATCATACTTATTAAAACCCCAAGTCTAAAGAGATAATTAATATTTATAAATGAATATCTTATTTTAGAACGTCGAGTTGAACTAAGAAAACTAGTTCAAAAGGTAAAAGAAGGTAGGAAGGAAGTAAAATGGGCATTAATTGGAAATATATAGATTTTTATGTGAGCTATATACCAACAAGATAATAATAAATAGGAATTTGACATGCTCTAGATCCTCTATTGGAATTGCGTGAGCTTTCCATGGAATAGAGGTCCCAAGCTAAGTTGCATTTCAAATGAAATTGATATATGGAATAGAGGTCCCAAGTTAAGTTGCATTTCAAATGAAATTGATATATGTAATAGAGGTCTCAAGTTAATTTTCATTTCAAATGAATTTGATATTATATTGTTGGTTGAAACTTGGGAGCATGAAGAATCTAAGGTCCCTACAATAGAAGGATATGTCTTATGGTTGATATGGAATAAGATATCATGTCACCAAGGCATTGGAGGCATATTGTGTTACATTAGGAAGAACATCTCCCCTCATGTTAGGATTTATAATAAATATTCATTCAACTAATGCATATGGATCAATATCATAGATATTAATGCTAATTTTTTTTATAGCAATTCGTTATTTTGCACCTATCAATTCTAGCTTTTATAAGATAAACAATTTAGATAAAACTTGTCCTTATAATGGATTTGAAAATGATGATTCTAGGTGGAAAGTGAATGAAATATCCCCTTAATGGGTGATTTTAAAAATCAAACAACTAGTAACCAAGCTATTCTCTTAAGCATTGCTTCCAACCCCAATTGTCTATGTTTAGACAAAGTCATTGCTTTAGCTAGCAACTACAAAAGCAGTTCTAAATATTTAGGGAAATAATTGTTTGGTTCCGAGACAATCAATATTTGTAGTGCTCAAGATCTAATTGTTTGCAATAGTCTTATGAAATGTCATGATTGTAGTCGAATGGCTTGCATTTGTGGGCTTGGAAGTTGCGTAGTTGACTATGTCATTTCCAATATCCCTTTAAACAACCAAATAATAAATTTTGACATTTTAAATGACCATGAACCTTACTTGATTCATAGGCCTTTAATCATGACTCTCAACTTTGTTATACATAGTAGTCCCATAGAAACAAATTATTAGAGTCAAAAGTACTTTTAAGTAACTTGTTTTTTAATGTATTTCTTGTGTTTTGTGGTGTGGGGTCCATCAAAAGTATGCAATATGGGTACTTGTTGAATGTGAAATTTAATTCTACATCCAATGAGTGCTCCAACTCAAAATTTGAGTGAAACCACATGGACATATGTTGAAAATACAAAGAAAAAAAGTATTTTTTTATGACAAATATGCCAAGTCAACCATTATGGTGGGCATTTTTTAATTGAAATTCTGTTGGTTTTTGAATTCCAATTCATTAATAAATTATGGTCGGATATTTTTTTATGAGGCCCATTTTAGATCCCAAATTTTCACTAATGCAATATAAACTAGTGATAATGATCAATCTATAAATGTTTGTTCGTGCATCAAATCAAATAACTTTTAAGATCAAACATTCATTAGTTGGTAAGAAGAAAATGATCAAAGAAACAAGGCTGAGAGATCAAGCCAAACTCTTTTAAATAACAAGGAAACTAAAATATGAATATGAAACCTTTCAATAAAAATATAATTCTTTTGATTACGAGATAGCACCTTTGGAATCATGATCACAATGAATTAGTTCTAAAAAATATTAGAAAATACAAGTAAAGAGAACTAACTCAACAAAATAAAAAGCTAGTATCATCCTCTTTCAAAATGTTATAATGAGGGCTCTTCATTAGATGAAAGGGACTTGTTGGGGGGCCAATAAATGGTGACACATCGGGAGAAATAGTTTCCTCTATACATCCAACTCAAAAATTACTTAGTAATAAAAAGGAAATAAGTTTATGTTTATAGAATGTGTCTCTATGCTATAAGTAGCGCCATATGTCCAAAGATTAAAAAATATGTTGTCGTCAAAGATTCCACCAAGAAATCAAAAATTAACTTCTTCCATCCATATTATGAGGTTAATTAATTGTAAAATTAATGATGTATTGATTTCTGAAGGCTGAAAAAAGGATAAAAAACATTAAAATTTAAAAAAAAAAAGAGAATAAATGCAGGGATTTCCGATGGTCATAAATTTTGACTTGGTTATCTATTTGAGATCAAATTTAATAGGAAGTTGCGTTTCGAATTGTTCAATGCAGTGGCCGATAAGATCCTTCTGATCAGATTTTTTTGACACTTTTATCAGGATAATTTCGTTTATATAAAGCCTCAAATTGAGGTTTTAGTATTTTGCGGGATTTTTTTTAAATTTGTAATTAACAGTTATCTCTCAGTTTATAAACCTAATTAGAAAAACGAGTTGAAAACTAGTGTCTTGGCTTATAGTTGGTGTGAAGTTTCATAGCCATGTGATAATTTTCTAAAATTAGGAATTTTTGAAAATCTCATATAATAGTTATAAAGGGTTGAACCTTCATTGTAATAGTTAGGATGGAGAATGAATAAAAATATAGTTATTTTTTCCACTCTCGTGTTTGCATGGATTTTTATATCTTGTGAATTGAATCAAATATTATTGTCCACATCATTTGGTATCAAACTAGGAAGATGGTTGGGAAAGGAAGAGGAAGTGTAAGTCTTGCTCAGATGCATAGAGATATGCAAAACCTCCAAAGGAAAGTAGAAGATCTTGTATACATGATGGCTAATCAAAGGATAATACGAAGATAAGTGTTTGATGAAGAGACATACCAAAAAGGTTTATATCAATATACAAAACATGAAGAAGAAGAAGTAGAGCACATATATTTTGAAGAAAGGATGCTCAGGGCTCTAGAAGGGAAAAATGATGGGATCAAAATGGAAGTTTCAAAATATGCAGGGAGTCTTACACCAGAGGAGTTAATATATTGGTTGAACTCGATGGAATTTTTTTTGAATGGAAGCCTATGACAGAAGAAAAGAAGATGAAATTTGCATGCAAAAAGTTGAAGGGTCACACATGATCTGGTGGGATAATGTGTAAGCAGACAGAATAAAAAAAGGAAAAAGGCAAAATAAAGACTTGGGATAAGATGAAAAAAAAAGTTGCGAGATTTTTTTTTGTTGCTAGACTATGCACAAGCCATTTTTTGTAAATTCTAGAACTTGAAGAAAAACCTGTCTACCATGGAGGAATTCACACATGATTTTTATCAGTGGTCCATTCATGTGGATCATCAAGAAACTGATGAGAAATTGGATGCAAGGTATGCAAATTGTTTGAAATTTTCTATTCAAGATGAATTGATCTTGAATAGGGTTTGCAAAATGGAAGAGGCATACCGATTATCCTTAAAGGCCAAGGAAAAAAAAAACCAAAAATTTTCTCAAAGGAATAGGGGAGCAAGGAGGCACACATTGTCTTCCTCATAGGGTGGTTTTAATTGTGGAAGAGGAGAATAATCCCAAGGAGCTAAAAAAACATAAGATACTAGAACATGTAACCTAAACTAACCATGAGGAATAGTATTTTATAGGTGTAGTGGCTACGATGGTGGAAGAAAAATACCTTATTGGTGTTTTAGGCGTGGTGTAGAGGGTCATCGAGCATTTGAATGCTCAAATTACAACATGAAAGAGCCGAAGAAAGGAAAAAAACCTAGTTTAAACTTGGTCCAAGCTGAGAATGAAGAAGGATTTGAATCGAAAGGCCCACCTTATATGGGGGGAAATCTCATGATACAAAGGTTAATGGTGATTCTCGAGAAAGAGAAAATATAGAGTAGAAACAATGAAGATTCGTGGTTCAAAGAAATATTTTTCTAACCAGGTGAAATTCTGGGGAAAGGTATGCCAATTTATTGTTGATAGTGGTAGTTGCGAGAATATGGTGTCCAAAGAGATGGTAGATAAGTTCAAATTACATTGGTAAATGCATCCCCATCCTTACCGAATTGCATGGTTAAAAAAAAGGGAATGAAGTCACCATTAATAAAATATGTTTGATTTCCATCGATAAGAATTATAAATATGAAGTATGGTGTGATGTCATTCCAATGGATGCATGCCATATGTTATTGGGGAGGCCTTGGAAATTTAAAAGGAAATTCATAAACGATGGAAGAAAGAATACCTACACCTTTTGGAAGCATGGAACAAAAGTAATCTTATTAGCCCTTAAAGAGGAAGGGACACGTGAGAATATGTTGTCAGAAAAGAGATTGTTAAAGAAATGAAGGAAATAGGATTCCACTATGCATTAATAGTGCAAAAACAAGCTAAGGAAGAAATACCAATACCTACTAAAGTGGCCAAGTTACTAGACTAATATGTTGATGTTATCCCTAATGAACTTCCCGATGGCCTTCCACCAAAGAGGGATATTCAACATCACAATGATATGATCCTGGGATCATCCTTACCTAATCAAGAAACATATAGAATGGGTCCTACACAACATGCATATCTCAACTGACAAGTAACTGAGCTTATAAAGAAAGGTGTGGTAAGAGAAAGCATGAGTCCCTGTGTTGTACCATCATTGTTGACTACAAAAAAAGATAATACATGGAGGATGTGCACAGATAGTAGGAGAATCAATAAAATTACCATCAAATATCGATTTCCTATATCGCCATTGGATGATATGATGGATGTACTATCCAGAGCTAAATATTTTAGTAAAATTGATTTGCGAAGTGGATACCAATAGATCTGAATTCGCGAAGGAGATGAATGGAAAATTGCCTTAGAGACCAGGGATGGAATATATGAATGGATGATGATTCGATTTTGGTTGTCCAATGCACCTAGTACCTTTATGCAGTTGATGAATACCGTGCTTCCACCTTGCATTGGTATGTTTTTTGTTGTTTATTTTGAGGACATTCTAGTTTTCAGTAAAAACAAATAAGATAACTTGCAACGTTTAAATATTATATGGATACGTTGAGAAAACATCATATTTATGCAAACCTGAAGGAATGTAGGTTCCTACAAGAAATTTTGGTATTTTTGGGTTTTGTCATCTCAGCAGATGGAGTCAAGATGGATTAAGAGAAGTTTAGTGCAATTTTGGAGTGGCCTAGTCCTAGGAGCATAATAGAGGTTAAAAAATTTCATGGGATAGCCACCTTTTACAGAAAATTTATTCGAAATTTTAGCAGTGTTGTAGCACCCATAACAGATTGTACCAAAGACACATCATTCAAGTGGACCAATGAAGCTGAAGAAAGATTTAAGTTTCTAAATAAAAAGGTAACTAAGGCACATATATTAGCCTTACCATATTTTGATAAAGTGTTTGAGGTAGACTTTGATGCCTCAAATGTAGGCATTGGAGATGTACTTATCCATGTAGGTAAACCAATTGCATTTTTTAGCGAAAAATGGAATGATGTAAGAAATAAATACTCCACATATGATGTAGAATTTTATGCAATTGTAGGAGCATTGAAACATTGGAGGAATTATTTAGTTCCAAAAGAGTTTGTGTTATTTAATGATCACATTGTTGTAAAATATGTAAACAACCAAAAGAAATTGAACAATAGACAAGAAAAATGGATTTCCTTTTTATAAGAATACAACTTTGTTCTGAAGCACAAATCAGGAAAGAAAAACTAGGTTGCAGCTTCTTTGAGCTAGCGCACTATTCTATTGACCACCATGGATAATCAAGTAAATGGGTTTGCTATATTGAAGGATCACTATGTGACAAACAACGATTTTCGGGAGATTGTGGAATAGTTGAAGGATCCTCTTGCTGGGAACATGGATCTTGTTTAGTGTGAATATTTTATGCAAGATGGCTACCTCTTCAAAGGAAAAAAACTATGCATTCCAATTAGTTTCAACAAAGTTCTTAATATCTTCCATAATATTCTCTCTTTCCTCCTTTAGTGATCCACTCAAATGATGTGGCTCACAAAGAAGTTCCTCCACCAAGGTTTCTCCTTCCAATGGATGAAACCTAAGACCATATTGATTGTGGCATGGATCTGCAACACATATCTCATTCTCAACATATAGGTCAACATTATAATATTTTTCAAAATCACTTCCATGGTATGAAGTGGAGGGTAAATTTGAGGGTTGCAATGAAATTTTACATTTTCAAAAATAAGAAACTACATAATACCTTGGCATTTCATATTCATCCTCTTCATGTAGTGACACTATGGTGGACTGATCTTCCACCAAAATCTTTGATTCACACCCAAGTGGTGTGAATTTGTCTTCTTCTTCTTTGTGAAACTTAAGTGGTGACTGCAAATATGATTTAAAAATCTCTTTTGAATATTATTCAAAAGATGTCTCACCACCCTCAAATGAATCAATATCCTTATAAGTGATCTAGAACTTACCCACAAAGAATATGGAAGTGGATTCATCTTCCATGCTCAGTAGCAACCCGATGTTGAACTCTTGGGTCTTCAGTTGCGCATGGACCCTCTTCATCTTCTTCTTGGGTAAATGGGGCACAAGCAAGATATTCCTAGTCATATTATCTCAAGTAAATTGAGGTTTATCCATGTTTAATGGTATTGTGATCATCACTTGTGGAGACTCTTCTTGAAGAGAAACCAAATAATCTCATAATGCTTGAACATGTAGATGGATTTGATCTTCAATTTTGGTTCCTTATTTTTCCTCTTTACTCAAATAGGTGAAACAATTTGGTTCCTCTATGGATGGTTTTCTACTATTGGAAGAATACTCATCAAAATTTAGAGGCAAAAATCCATACTTTAGATAAACATACTCCTTTAAAGTCATGGATGCACACATACCCTTACCCAATGCTAGTTACTCTTGGTAACAACAGGGCATGTTTTCACATACTCCTATCCCCTTTCTCAAATATTTATTAACCATTTGAAAAATAGACCTGGTATCTTCTCTATATGATGGATTGTAGAGGTCATCATCCTCACTTCTTTGCAGGCCTCCATCAACATAGAGTATTTCGCCTTCATACTGCTCAAAGTATTCTTCTATCATTGGTAGGAGAATAATAGCTACAACTTGAATATATGATCTACAATATTTATTCACTGAGAGATTAATCTCCATAGGTTTATAATAATTAAAACATAATAAAAACCTCACTTTAAATTCTAATTTTTTTAAAAACATTAATATAAAATAACACAAATTGAATTGTTATTAATAATTTTAATTAAAACATTAATTTTTTTAAAAAGCCTTAATTTAAACATTAATATAGTAAAAAACATTAATTCAAACATTAATATAGTATAACATTAATTATTAATTAAAAACATTAATATAACATTTAATCGGAAAGTTGTTAATTACTATATTAATTAATCTAACAAATTAAAATTTTATAAACTAAAAAACTTTATAATAACTTTTTAAAAAATTTTAATAAAATTTTTTAATAAAAAATTAAAAAACTTTTATACTATAATAAGCTTAAAATTTTAACCTTAAATTAAAATTAAAATTTAACTTAATTACACTTTTTAATTAAAAAATATTATATTAATTCATAAACTGTTATAAAACTTTTATATAAACTTTAGAAAATGAAACCCTAATTGTCGACTAACTATGACAGTCCTATATTTATATGGAGTGGAGATTCTAAGATCATCTCAGGCATCGATTATGTCCTGATGATGAGCCAAGAATGACACGAAATGTTGACAATAAATCATTATCTATCGCAGAGTCTCCCATTAGAGGAAATTTGAGGTCTAAAATGGGCCTCCTAAGGAAAATAATAAAATAGTGGTTAAAATAATAAAATAATAGTTAAAATAATAAAATAATACTTATTAATTTTGGAGTAAGAATTAAAAAAACTACTTTTGTGTTCGTATTTTCGACATATATCCCTATGTTTTTACTCAAATTCTAAGCGAGAGAGCTCATTGGATGCGGAATTTAATTCCGCATCCAACGACTACCCACACCACATACTTTTGACAGACCCTGCTACCCCAAAAATAAGAAATACCTGAAAAACGTGATGATGATGATGTCTTCATCACATTTTTTAGGTATTTCTTGTTTTTGGGGTTGCGAGGTCCATCAAAAGTATGCGGTGTGGGTACTCATTGGATGTGGAATTAAATTCTGCATCCAATGAGCTCTCTCGCTCAGAATGTGAGTAAAAACACATGGAGATATGTTGAAAATACGAACAAAAAAATTAGTTTTCTTTTATGACAAATATGTCAATTCAACCATTATGGTTGACTCATTTTATTTAAATTCTATTGGTTCTTGAATTCCAACTCACAAAATTTATCGTTGGCGTGTTTTCTTATAAGGCCCATTTTAGACCCCAAATTTCCTCTAATGACAAGATGCCATCAACAGCTACCGCGAATTCTCATCCAAAACTAAAACCTTATTATTCACTCCTCAGAGACCAGTGGTGAGGGTAAAGGAATTAGATAATATTGAATATATTTGATAGGATGTTATAATAAAGTAATAATATATTTATGCAGGTTTAAACTATATTAGAAATTTCTTTGGGTTGCACTAACAAAACTAGTCCATAGGACTACAAAGAAAGGTCCAAATATGGGATTCTCAAACAAAGTTAGGAGGTATTGATTTTTGAGTTTCAAAAATGGAATAAGTTCATAAGAATATTAATGATATTCATAATGGAAATGAAGAAAATTTGTTTTCCTAAGATGACTAATTCATGAGGCAAACATGAAACTAGTAATTTTCTATTAATATCTAGAAAATGTCTCAAAATTCTATATGAAACACTACCAAATTGGTTTCAATTTTTCAAATAATTGTAGGTATTCATAAATACATAAAATATAATTAGTGGGGGGGGAAACGTGTCGCAAAATAATATCAGATATAGCCTCCTCTAGTGTAGAACAACATAACATGAAGGAAGAGAACATAAATTCTTGGGAATTAGAATGTCAAAATTCACAAACTCTGCAAGGGACTGGAACTCCTCTATATATGATATAATTCTTGCAATTTTCCACGATTATAGGGACTACATACATCTTCAAAGAACCCATACATACATCAGTAAGATCAGAATTTACAAAGAGAAGAGAAGGGGTATGGAATTGTCACTATGACTCGAATGGAAGAGTCCTAATCACTGGAATGGAGTGTTGACTTAGGATGGAATGTTATTCATGAATTGCGATAAAATCCATTAATTCCTGCACTAGAATTGGATGGAGACATTTTCTAAAGAGAACATCACTCAACGACTGATAAACAAAGTTCTCAAGACAAGAACAAATGACCAAAAGTTATGATAGAAGTGCACTCCCATTATTTTATAATCTTAGGTAGCTTCTTAGGAAATATTTAGGTCATGGATTGTGGTCCCTTTCTCAACCATGCACCCTCATTGAATGAATGGAAAATTTCTTGCTTTGTCCTCTTTTCTTTCCTTCATTTCTAACTGACATGCCTTTTCTCCCTTTAGAAACCACGCCCTCCTTATTTCCTGCTTTTCAAGCTAGCATGCCTTTCTCTGTTTTGGAAACTGCTCCCTCCTTGATATCCTAAAGTTTCCTACTTTTCATTCTGAAAATTTTTCTTTCTCTTTCCTTCTTTGTGTTTGATTCTTTGGCTGACTACTTTATGCTACTTTCTATCGTTTTTTTCTTGGATTTTTGGATCTTTCTTGATTTTATATGGTTTCCATCTAGGATGACAAATCACTGGTTCCACAAGGATTGATGTACCCCTCCTTGGACACATATCATATCCACTTAATTACAAAAACCAAATATATTCATATATAAAATAATTAAAACATGAAAATTTTATCCTAAGTCTAAAAGTTGCATACAAGGATATTTATTATCTATCAAAATCAACTCCCATTTTTTATTAATCTAGTTCTCCACTAGGACCATGGGGTTCTAAAGGGCTAGGGGTTTCTCCATGGTTTTATCAAGAAAATGGGGAAATTACATATACCTTGGGAATCATTGTCATCACTGGTGATTTCCCTTGTACTTGTTAACAACTTGCATCATTGGCTGGTAATCAAGTGGTTCCTACCATGTTTGACTTCAAATCCTTTATTCAAATGGTTAGGATCGTATGAGTTTTGAGTTTGGTTTGAAGACCTTGGGGAATTTATTATTACATATATTACCTAGGTTGGGATGGATATTGTTCGAGTCAGTCTCCATATGTACATCATGTGGATTCTCTGTCACATAGATCCACATTCTATTGGTTGGTGGCTATGTTATGTTTAGTTAATAGATCCAATGTGTTTGGTATTGTGGCTACAATTTACATTTTTCATTGATGATATGGATCCATGCTTATATTTTTAGTGCCCATATCCACCTCCAGTACTTGCATGAATATGCAGTGTATCGGTTGGCAGTCATGCTTTGAGTCATTGAGGTATCTGGTTCATAGTTGTCAGAACTTGTATTGCAAATTCCTTTATTGTTGTCTTTATTTATCTGATCAATGGCTCCTCTCTCCAGCAGTCACATCAAAGTAAATCACCTATCGACACTCTTTAGCCTCATACTTTTGGGGGAAATATATTCCATGAAATTTTCTCCAACATCACAAACCTTGTACCCTCATCTTGCTACAAACTCTAAAGGATTTATCATAGAGAATGATTCCTTGTTTGTCTTTCCCTACAAATTCATTTTCCTAGCAAATTTGATGTGCCTTTCTCTCTTATAAACCTGTGTCATAACTTTCTAGACACACCTTGTCCCATTACAGCGTGTGCCTATGGCACATCTTGCCTCTATAGCAAAGCAGATATCCCGATTGAGACACAACTTGATCCACTAATAGGACATGTTGACCTCTATATGGGAAGAAAAATAAGTTTTCAAGAATCTTTAGAGAAAAATTTCATTGGATATTCTTTCCTCCCTATTAAAACGAATCTATATTGATTTCCACAATTGTTGGTATCATATCTCATCCACTTTCCTTAATATTCTCACCTTCACCTTATCCACATTGTTCTATAAATGAAGGCCTTGTCCATGTGGGAGGTGAGCAGGAATTGAAGTTAAACGTCGGAGGAAATTTCCCAGAGTGTTAGTCTCTTGATGTGATTCCTTTTCAAGGCAATTGTGATATTTTGGAATAGGAGGAACCTATTAGAATGAGACTACGACGCCAATGATTTATGGTTGTATCTTATTTTCACTATATTTACTACAATGATACATTTCCTTCCCATAAATTAATTGTTATTATCACTTATAGAACATCTCCTTGGTAATTTTCTTGGATCATTTAAATTATTTCTAGTTCAATCCACTTGCTTTTTGTTTGTGTTGGATCTGTCATAGGTTCTTTTATACATGAAGTTGGACTGCACGAGGGTGATGGTAGTACAGATGAACTCCTCTCAAAGGTGAGTATTATCTACTTCATATCTCATTAATGTTTTATTTATATAGGTGAAGTTGTACATATATTGTCACATTTTGTTCTAGATTTGATTCATCCGAACTAGGGAGGTCAACTTGTTTCCTCACTTGGGACTTATCCTTTAATAGAAAAAATTAATGTATCACCATGAATATGCAATACATAAATGTTTTCATTAGATTCACAATGTTTGAATCCAATATTGACAAAGATTTGATAAATGTTATCATACAAATCATGCGGTGCTTGTTTCAAACCAAACAATGACTTGTTGAGTTGAAAAAAAATACTAGAATCTATAAAAAACATAGGAGGTTTCTCCATATAGATTTATTCAATCAATTATCCATGAATAAAGGAAATTTTAAGATCATTTGATGAATATCCCAAAAAAAATAAGCCAAAAGGGAAAGGATCAATTGAACATAATTCATCTCTGTGATAGGAGCAAAGGTTTCCATATAGTTGATGCCTTCTTGTTGAGAGAAGCCCTTAATGAACAAACGAGCCTTGTGGTGTTCAAAAACACCATTAGAGGTAAACTTGGTCTTATAGACCCATCAAAACTTCATGATATTCATTCCTTAGGGTTAGGTAACAATTTCCCATGTTTGATTCTTCTTCAAGGAATCACTTTCAACATCTAGTTTAGAAGCTTCAGATGTCTTAACAACCCGCCAAGTTGTTGGTGAGTCACATTGGTGATCATCAATTGTATGAGTCGAGGAGCTTGGACCACCAACTTCAATAGTCACAATAGATTGATTACTAGTTGATTCGGGAGAATTCGTCAATCTATTCATTATTCCACAAATGGAAACAATCGACCCAGACTCATCAAGAATTCCAAATGGGTCATTGTTCAAAGGACTAGTAAGAGAATTCAAAATATTATTACCAGAAGTTGTCTCATCAAAAAATACACTTCGACTCAATATATTCTACTATTTGATAGGTTCAAACAATCGATAGGATTTTTACTCATGAGAGTATCCCATCATGATGCAAGCATGACTCTTTTCATCCAGTTTCTTTCTGTAGTTATAACTAATATGCACCCAAGCAACACATCCAAAGGTTATGAGGTGTCTGATAGAGGAGTTCTAACCATTCCATTTCTTGACATGTCAATGAATGTTCTAGTGAGTACAAGGTTCATAATATGATTGGCATAGTAAACAATCTCTACCCAAAATATCATCGAAATGTTATTGGCCTGTGTAGTAGGAATTTAGACATTTCTACCAAGGTTTGATTCTTCCTCTTTGCAACACCAATTTTTTGAGGGGTGTGAGGGACATAACTCTACCAATAAATAAAATTATGCAAGCCATACTCTTCAAATTGTTCTATCACATATTTAGGAACATTGTCTGATCTCAAGCATTTAACGATTTGACCACACTACTTCTCAACCAGTTCTCTAAATACCTTGAATCTTATTCTTCAAGAAATAAATCCACATAAATAGAGAGAAATAATCAATAAATGTCAAATATACTTTGTGTAGTATCCCAAATCCAGATATTGTCTATTTCTAACCAAATATGCTGATACAACTGGGCATACAAACTGCCATGCAAAAATCCCTATTTTATAGGAAAAATTAGGGTCAGGGTTTGTGAGATAGAATAAACACTTACCACTAATAAGCCAGCTAGACTGTTCCAGAGAAAGTATACAAGCACTGAGAACTGGATCGGAGATGAACTGATCTCCTCTGCTTCCGGTGAACCCCCAGCAGCAAGACGCCCAATCAGAAAAGGATGACGCCCTCAGGGAAGAAGGTGTCCAATGGAACTAAGGATTTTCAGGGTTGATAGCCTTTCCATGCCGGAGAGAATGCTTGGTGCATGCGAAATTTCTAAGACCTCTAGGTAGGATATTGACTTGCTTCAGAGAGACAGCTGCTCATGCCCCTGGGATCCCGAAATTGCTGATAACTACTTCGGATGAGCACGGATGGATCTGATAATCACCGGGTACCAGAGTATGAAGCTGATAATGAGAATGGTGCCTGAGTTTCGAAAGGAAACTGAGATCTGAAGGCCCAGCAGCTGATTAGGGCTTTCTGGCTAAAAACCCCCCCTTTACGGCTACACACGTGTCCCTGCAACGATGTATACCATGTACTAGATAATTGATGAATGAATGACTAACAAGTGGTGAAACTGTATGGCTTACCTTGAATAAGACTAGGACAAATGTTTCACTGCCAAAATCCTGTTAGCTGAAGACTCCGTCTCCAACCCTAGCTGCTGTGCTGCACGCTGTGCTGCTATCCAAGATCTCCTAAAATAATAATAGTCCAAAGTGAAGTCTCCTCTCACTTTATCCTCTATTTATAAAGTTCAACTGCGCAAAACCTAATCTTTGACCTAATTAGGTCACTTTATCTTATAATTTGCTGTTGACTTGCATGCATGTGGATGGAGACTTAAAGAGTGCATGCATCATTAAATAATGCTTGGATGGCATGCACGAGGGTGGCCTTTGGCCCCGGTGGCCCTTCTTGACCAAATGATGATGCCGTAGATCTTCAATGGATTGCATCAGTCCTTAGCTGATTCCCTAGTTGTTAGTAACCGCTCGAACCCACAGGAATCACATAGGTTAGCGGTTTTGGGCTTCAAGGCCTAATTCGAAGAGGATATTATAGTCCTCCCCACTCGAGATTGCTTGTCCTCAAGCAACTTCAAACTGGGATGCTGTAATACATGTTCACCTTCCCAGGTGGCATCCTCTAGCGGTAGTTCTTTCCATTGAACTAAGTATTCCCTGATTACTTTGTTCCTGAGCTTCCTCTCTCTAGACTGTATGATCTGTTCGGGAATCAGTATCAGAAGTCCATCATCTAAAGGGGGCAATTCAGTGGATGGAGCAATGTGTTGCCCAAGGGTCTTCTTCAGACTAGATACATGGAACACATTGTGAATTTTTCTTTCCTGGGGAAGTTCTAGTTCATATGCCACCTCTCCCACTTTCCGGATTATTTTGTAGGGTCCATAGAAGCGGGGTTTTAACTTCTCTTCTCCTTTATTTTTAAGTGAAGACTGTCCATAAGGCTGGAGCCTTAAGTACACTAAATCCCCTACCTCAAAGCTCTGCTCAAACATGTGTTTGTCGGCATACATCTTCTATTGATTATGGGCTGTTTGTAAATTGTATTTCAATATTTTCAGGATGTCCTGACTATCCTGTATCCAATCCTTAGCCTTAGGAGCCCTACTATCTCCAAATTCCAAATATACATAGTCCAAGGCCTCATAACCATATAATGCCTTAAAAGGAGTCATCCTAATAGACATGTGATAAGTAGTGTTGTAGCAATACTCCCATAGGTGTAGCCATTTGATCTAGGTTCTCTGCTGCCCTGCTACATAGTTCCTTAGATATCCTTCAATCCACTTGTTGACTATTTCTATTTTCCCGTCACTCTGGGGGTGATAACTCGTACTAGTAGCCAGTTTGGTCCCCACCAATATGAATAGTTCCTACCAGAAGGCACCCGTGAATCTGCTATCCCGATCACTGACAATGGTCTTAGGTAACCCGTGTAACCGGAAGACCTCCCTGAAGAATAACTCAACTACTTGAACTACCAAGTAGTCTGATGATATCGAAAAGAAATGTGCAAACTTGGTCAGTCTATCAACTACTACATATAAACAATCTCGCCCTTGGACCTTGGGCAATCCTGTAATAAAGTCCATGGAGATGCTTTCCCACTTCTGTTCTGGAATCGGTAGTGGCTGGAGTAACCCTGCTGGATGGGTGTTCTCAATCTTGTTCTGTTGACAAATGCTACATTCCCAGACATGCTGCATAATCTCCCCCTTGAGGCCCTTCGATGAGAACCTCTCTCTGATCTACCTGTAGGTCTTTAAGAACCCTTGATGCCCTGATAAAGGAGAATCATGGGATGCCTGAATGATCTTTTTCCTCAATGTGGATTCTAGAACGAGGTATATTCCGTCTTTGTAGTAGATGATGTCATCCATGATCCTGTACCTGTCATCCTGAATTTTCCCATCCAATAATTCACAAGCGAATTTATTTTTGGAGTATTCCACTAAGAGAAGTGCCCTCCAATCCGTGGATATACTACTGAGAGATAATGGGGCGGGACGCCTGGATAATGCATCAGCTACTACATTAGTATTACCTTTTACATACTCGATCTCGAAATCGTAGGCTTGTACTTTGCTGACCCATTTCTGTTCTCGCTCATTCAGTTCCTTCTGTTCCAAAAAATACTTGAGGCTATTATGATCGGTTTTGATTTTGAACTTACTACCCACCAGGTACTGTCTGAATTTTGTGAGAGCATGCAAGATGGCTAGCATCTCTTTGTCATATATGGAGTAATGGCGCTCGTAGTTCTTTAGTTTACGGCTCTCAAATGCAATAGGGTGATGATTCTGCATCAACACTGCTCCTAACCCTTCCCCTGAGGCATCACATTCTACTACAAAGGGTTGTGAGAAGTCTGGTAATGCTAGAACTAGACAAGAACTCATAATAACCTTCATCTCCTCGAAATTTTTCTTTGCTAAGTCTGTCCAAGTGAATGCCCCCTTCTTGGTGAGATCTGTAAGGGGTGCTGCAAATTGGGAGAATCCCTTAACGTACCATCGGTAATAAGTGCACAGACCTAGGAACCCTCTCAATTCTGTAACTGTTTTTGGCACGGGCCAATCTCTGATAGCTCGGATTTTCTCCATGTCAACCTGTACTCCTTCTGCATTGATTGCGTGTCCTAAATACAGCATTTCCTTCATGCCAAACTCACACTTGGACATTTTTGCATAAAGTGAATGTTCTTCTAAAATACTCAACGTCTCATCCAGGTGTTTCAATTTCTCTTCCCATGTTTTGCTGTAAATCAGGATGTCATCAAAGAATACAAGCAAAAACTTACGTAGCTGTGCCCTGAAGGTGTGGTTCATGCATGACTGAAAAGTGGCTGGAGCATTGGTAAGCCCAAATGGCATGACCAAAAACTCATAGTGACCATAGTGACAGTGAAAAGCTGTTTTGGGGATGTCCTGGTCCCTTACCCTGATCTGATGGTATCCCGAACGAAGATCGATCTTGGATAAGTACTGAGCTCCCCGAAGCTCATCCATGAGTTCGTCAATTCTGGGAATGGGATACCTATTCTTAATGGTCTTTTTGTTGAGTGCTCGATAATCGATGCACATACGCAGCGTACCATCCTTCTTCTTAACCAAAAATACTGAAGATGCAAAGGGGCTAGAACTGGGCCATATATAACCAAGCTCCAGTAATTCTTTGATGGTTTTCTCAATTTCATCCTTGTACCTTTTGGGATTCCTGTAAGGAGTGGTGATGACTGCTTGTGTTCCCTCCTCTAGCTCGATGATATGTTCAAAACCTCGTTCGGGTGGTTTGCCTGATGGAAGGTCCCGAAAACCTTTTCGTGTTTCTATAGCAATACTTGGATGTCACTTGGGTGTTGTGTGCTAGTCTCTGGGGGTTTCATGAAGGTGACCAAACATTCCATAGCCCATTCTATATCATCCTGTCGAAGAACTACCTCCATTCTCTATGACGAGACCGGTTTTGGGGGATAAGTGTTCATGCCCCTCAAAACTACCCGTTTGCCATTTGGCCCCTGGAACTCCATTTCCATTGCCCTATAGTCTGTAGTGTATTTCCCTATATAATAAAGCCACTGAAAACCCAATACCACATGAGTATCTGCTACATCCACTACATAGAAAGAGTCTGTCATCTGATAGTTACCTAAGGCAACATTCAATTTTGGGATCCAGAATTTGCACTCCATGCTAGAGTTCCCGACTACTGCTACAGTGAATCCTTCAAACTTCTCGGTTTGAATACCTCTCTTTGCTACCCAAGCAGAGTCAATGAAATTGTGGGTGGCTCCCCCATCAATCAATACTCCTACTCTGTGACCCTGTACTACTCCCCTGAACCTGAGAGTATGGAATATGGTTACTCCAGATAATGTAGCAATGACTCCCTCTGGTGTATCACCCTGATGTGATTCCTCTTCTGTGGCCTCCTGCTCATAGTCATCCTCGTCATTATGCAAATACACCTCAATGTAGTGTGATTTCGCCTTCCCTACACACTTGTGTCCTGGTACCCATGGTTCCTGGCAGGTGAAGCACGGCTTCTTCCTTCTCAAATCTTTCCTAGTGTCCTCATCTAACCAGGTTTTCTTGGGCACATCCTGTTGGAAAGGTTTCCTGTCCTTGTCCCTAAAAGGAAAAATGATTTTTAGAGGGAATTTGTTTTTGGACACTGAATCCTGAATATCCCTTGCCCTGCTAATAGCATCCTGCAGAGTGAGAGGTTTGTAGGCTTTCACCCATCCCCGTAGTGGCTCTATGAGGGCCTCAGTGAATAACATAGTCAATCTGCTCTCTGACACATCTGTTACCATAACGGCTAGCCTCTGAAATTCTGAAATGAAAGCTTCTGTACTACCAGTCTGCTTGAGTTGAGCCAACTCCCTGAAATGGATCTCTGGATCTTTCCTTTCAAACCTCTCTATGAGTTTCTGAGTGAACTCACCGTAAGAATGTATGGTGTTGTGACCCAATGTCACCAATCCGTGGTACCACACATTCGTGAGATTCTCCGTCTAGGTGAAGTGTACCCAACTTAATGGCATCTGTCTCTGTCTTGGGGTTGATTTGGAAATAGGTATCCAACTTTTGGACCCATGTTCTCACTGATCCTCCGCGAGTCCCATCAAAGTTTGGGATGGTTAACCTGCCCAATGTTGGGATATAATAAACCGACTCATACACTTAGGATAAAATAATTAATCAATAATGATTAATTATTCACCCACTAGCTTAATTAGTTGGCATCCACTTAAAGTCAATGCATTCCATCCATATCCTAGGAATGAGTTATTTCTGATTCTGGGTTCCTCTAGAATTAGTATACAGGACCATATAGCAGATTCTACTTTTTTCTGCTTTTTCTGCTTTTTCTGCTTTATCCTGCTTTTCTATGGATAAGATAAAAGCTAGTCAACTAGGAAACTGGGTGCTTTTGTTTCCAACCCATCCTCTATTATTTTTTCTCCATTAGCATATTATTTCCATCTCCTTGACAACTCACTCATGCTTTTGCCAACTCGTGAGGTGCTTGGTAGATTGGAAAGTGCTTTAAGGGGTTTATCATAATTAGTAAGCCTGCTTTTATGAGCTAGCTTGAGTTTTCTTCATGCAACTCCTTTTTCCTTTATAAGGATGTATTACCTATGTAATAATATCAATTATCATTTATTGATCATTCATTAATGTGTGTTCATTAATTCTTCTTCTTCTCTCATTATGCTAATTCTCTACAATTCTCTATGAGGTTAATTGTGTGCTTAGATCCTTAGCCAGTTTATGAAATTCCTTATGCCATCAAGGCCTTGGAATTTCTACATGGTATCAGAGCTTAATGTTGATCTATTATTTCTACAGAGTTGAGGAGTGCTTCCAGTCTCCTATCCCTCTCTGAAGAAGAGCTTCAAGATTTTCTCCTAGTTTGTTTTGCAGGTTGTAGAGATTTGATTCTTGAGCACATCAATTTAGCAATATGGATTCTTCATCAGCTATAATTCTTACTTCCTTCAACTACCACGAACGGAAAGCAAAAATCTCCATTCTATTGCATAGTAGAGGATTATATAGAGTTACACTAGCTTTGGAGAATGAGCCCAATGCTGTGATTGAGAAAGCTAAGTGGCATAATAGGTTGGATGAAGCCTATGGATTGCTTTGCCTCTCTATTTCTCCTGATATACTCTTTCATATAGATGGTTTGACCACTCCAAACCAAGTATGGACTCAATTTGAGTCTCTCTTTGGAGTTCAAGATGAGCTAAGAGCGCATCAATTGGAGATTGAGTTATTCTCACTGAGTCCAAGCAATTTCGAATCTCTTGAGGGTTTATTCACCAAGTTCAAGTCACTTGTTCTAATGCTCAAGAAATGTGGGATTGAGAAAGCAGATGATCAATTAATCCTTTCCATTCTTTCAAAATTGGGTCCTGATTACTCAGTTTTTGTGTCTACTTTTCATGCTACTAGGCTTGCTGTTCCTAAGTGGAAAATGCCTTCTTTAAATTCTTTTCTTGATTCACTGACAAAGGAGCAAGATAAATTGATCCATATGGGTTTCCTTAATTCTCCAAAGGGAAAGTATCATGCTATCTTGGTTCAAGGAATCAAGAAATTCAAATCAAAAGAGAAGCAAATTGTGAAGAAGCCAAAGTCAGAAAGTGAAGATGAAGATTGGCATATGAAGATTTAATGAAGAAAGTTAAGAAGAAAGGGAGCACATCCAAGTGTTCTTATTGCAGCAAGGGTTTTCATTCAGATAATAAGTGTTTCAAGAAGAATATGGACATCATGTCTCAGCTTCTTGAGAAGCACAAGATCGAAGTTCCAGATGAACTAGAGAAGCCTGTTGATTCCTCAGAACATTGTCATACTGTGCAGTTCCAAGGTGGTATAACTTATGCTTTGAGTGCCAGAGTTCTCTCCTTTCCTCATGTCTCTGATATAGATTTAATCTATGATATATCATAATCAGAAATATCAGAACCTTTCTTTGATAATCCTCCTCTCAGTCCACTAGATTCATCTCCCAAAAATTGTGAATTTTCACTAGATATTGACTTACCTTTGAGCAGCTCTGCCTCACAAGCTTGTATGTCTGATTTAGAATATTGTTTGCAGGCTGATATGCATGTCATGACACATATAATACCATGTACCATACCTCTAAATAATCCAAAGACTATACAAATCCCAAGATCACCTGTTGATTCCTCATTGGTCTCTTATACAGTGATATTTATCTTGCATGGTTTGAAGTCTTTCCTATCTTTAATTGGATGGTTATCCATGTCCTTAGTCATATTTAGACTGATATTAAACATTTTTTGATCTTTTATAAACACTTATGGTTCAGATATTATGCCCATCCATCATTCATATTTTTACACCTATCAGTTTTCCCCAGCTGTTCATAATTTTCCTAGTCTAGCCCTATATCCTCATGGAGCCACTGAAGCCTTTGTCTTTTCTGTTCCATATGCTAATGTTTCTGATGTATCAGTGTTTTATCAGCCTCATATCAGATCTATATAGGTGCTACAGCAGATTGGAATATGTACATGTGATTCACATCACAATTTTGCAGCTATTCAGGGAATTGGGTGTGAAATAAATTGCCTTATTTTTTGTACTCTTTGGGAAGGAGTATGCACAAATATATTTTCCATTTTAGGTTATGTTTGCAGATCAGAGTTTGATAGCAGCAAGAAGCATTCAGATAATTCTCCCACTTCATCAGATGATGAGATACAAGGAGTCTCTCCTCTTCCTTCTTGCAGGTTCTACACTCCAGCACATGATCATGGAGTTCATGATTTCTTCAACAAGTCTTCCATCCAGAAGAAGTTCACTCAGCTGATTCAAGTGAAGATAAGTATATGTTGAAGACATACATATTTCAAATTTTGTGCCTTGTCCTATCTTGAGGGAGGATTTTCCCCATGTGGTTTTGCCTCTTTCCTCACTTTTCTGGACATAATAATTGTAAAAGGGTGACCCTAGCCTTGTTGTTGGGCCCTATATGCATCTATATTTCTGATTAGTTCAGGAATATCATCATAAAGTCAGGCTTATAGGGGGGTGTTGGGATGTAATAAACCCACTCATACACTTAGGATAAAATAATTAATCAATAATGATTAATTATTCACCCACTAGCTTAATTAGTTGGCATCCACTTAAAGTCAATGCATGCCATCCATATCCTAGGAATGAGTTATTTCTGATTCTAGGTTCCTCTAGAATTAGTATACAAGACCATATAGCAGATTCTGCTTTTTTCTGCTTTTTCTGCTTTTTCTGCTTTATCCTGCTTTTCTATGGATAAGATAAAAGCTAGTCAACTAGGAAACCGGGTGCTTTTGTTTCCAACCCATCCTCCATTATTTTGTCTCCATTAGCATATTATTTCCATCTCCTTGACAACTCACTCATGCTTTTGCCAATTCGTGAGGTGCTTGGTAGATTGGAAAGTGCTTTAAGGGGTTTATCATAATTAGTAAGCCTGCTTTTATGAGCTAGCTTGAGTTGTCTTCATGCAACTCCTTTTTCCTTTATAATGATGTATTACCTATGTAATAATATCAATTATCATTTATTGATCATTCATTAATGTGTGTTCATTAATTCTTCTTCTTCTCTCATTATGCTAATTCTCTACAATTCTCTGTGAGGTTAATTGTGTGCTTAGATCCTTAGCCAGTTTATGAAATTCCTTATGCCATCAAGGCCTTGGAATTTCTACACCCAAGGTCTTCTGTAGCTCATAGTCGTGATTGAAACCCTTGTTGAAATTCTTGGGCCTGTTCCTACTCTTCATGTTGCAAAAATCTAAGAAAGACATGGCAGCATGAAACTCATCCCCTATGTCTCTATACTCCTGCAAATAAGCCCCAAAAGGCTCGCTAGGTTCTACCTGCATCACCGGGCCCCCTACTGTATCTACCAAGAAGTGAGGCATGATAGGCCTCATAGAAGGTCTGCTGTATATGTGCAGAGTGTTCTGGATGTTAGTGTACGCCATATTTCCACTGCTGCTTGAAGATCCCCAATCTACCGGTGAGGGAGGTCTACTATTGATACCTGTTTCCGGTTTTGCTGATAGTGTATTGCTTGCATTGAGGACTTCTTTTTGTCCTTTGGCTAAGTCTTGCAATGCAGAGACCAAGCTGTGAAACTCCAACCGATCCTCCTCTTCTCCCATTCCTTTTCCCCTATCTGAATGTATACATATTTGTTCCATGTCTGAATTGGTATCTTCTAGTTGGATATCTTCAAATTCTTCTGTGTATCTACTCTTCCTCCTCCTATAGGTTACAAAAGGATCTCCTTCTGTATTCATCTACTTTTCATCTCTTAAGCCCACAGCTGGCCAAGAAAATAGCTTTGATACCACTGTAATATCCCAAATCCCGATATTTTCTATTTCTAAACAAATATGCTGATACAACTGGGCATGCAAACTACCATGCAAAAATCCCTATTTTATAGGAAAAATTAGGGTTAGGTTTTGTGAGATAGAATGAACACTTACCACTGATAAGCTATCTAGACTACTCCAGAGAAAGTATGCAAGCACTGAGAACTGTATCGGAGATGAACTGATCTCCTCTGCTTCCGGTGAACCCCCAGCAGCAAGACGCCCAATCAGAAAAGGATGACACCCTCAGGGAAGGAGGTGTCCGATGGAACTGAGGATTTGCAGGGATGATAGCCTTTTTGTGCTAGAGAGAATGCCTAGTGCATGCGGAATTTCTGAGACCTCTAGGCAGGATAGCGACTTGCTTCAGAGAGACAGCTGCTCACGCCCCTGGGATCCCGAAATTACTGATAATTGCTTCGGATGAGCACGGATGGATCTGATAATCACCGGGTACCAGAGTATGAAGCTGATAATGAGAATGGTGCTTGAGTTTCGGAAGGAAACTGAGATGTGAAGGCCCAACAGCGGATTAGGGCTTTTTGGATGAAAACCTCCCCTTTACGGCTGCACACGTGTTCCTGCACCAATCTATACAATGTACAAGATAACTGATGAATGAATGACTAACAAGTGGTGAACCTGTATGGCTTACCCTGAATAAGACTAGGATAGATGTTTCACTGTCGAAATCATGTTAGCTGAACACTCCGTCTCCAACCCCAACTGTTGTGCTGCTATCCAAGAGCTCCCAAAATAATCATAATCCAAAGTGAAGTCTCCTCTCACTTTATCCTCTATTTATAAAGTTCAACTGCGTAAAACCTAATCTTTGACCTAATTAGGTCACTTTATCTTCTAATTTTCCATTGACTTGTATGCATGCAGATGGAGACTTAAAGAGTGCATGCATCATTAAATAATGCTTGGATGGCATGCACGAGGGTGGCCTTTGGCCCCGGTGGCCCTTCTTGACCAAATTATGATGCCCTAGATCTTCTATGGATGGAATCAGTCCTTAGCTGATTCCCTAGCTGTCAGTAACCGCTCGAACCCACAGGAATCACATAGGTTAGTGGTTTTGGGCCTCAAGCCCTAATTGGAAGAGGACATTACACTTTGCACCTTATAGTCATGGTTTGTTCATGCAACAAAGATCATTGTAGAAAATATCTAGTCATTCTTTTACATGCCATTATTTCCTTGAATCGAAGGGTGCTTGATGATTCTCCCTAAGCATACAAATTTACAAATTTGATTAGGTGTAATAGTATTTGGGAGACCAATAACGAGTTTTTTAGTTACCATCATCTTCATACTTCTAAAGTTTAGATGAGCAAGTCATACATTCCAAATTCAATTATGTCGTCCATTTGAGTGATGAGTTCAGTTGGTCTGACTGTTAAAGAAAAATTCAAGGGAGGATGAAAGAACTTATAAAGTCCATCTTTGGCACCTAAAATCCCTGAAGCAACATTTTTCCTGCCAAGCCTCAAATCCTTTATGATAAAGTGATACGACTAAAATTCAATAGTCTTCATATCTTTTTCAGTTGAGAAACTGACAACAGGTTTGCACTCATGTTCAGTACATGATATACAACAGGTATATGACCATGAAATCATTCAACATCACTATTTTCATTGATAGTTAGATCATAATCATCAATGATATTTAGGATCGCAACTTAAGGAAGATAATAGAGAAGCATCCTTTGTGAAATGATGAGTACATATAGAGACCACTATCCATTTAGTATGATTGGTGCACACATGTGATGCCTATGAAGTTCTAACAGAGAAGGTATAATTTTTTAGGACATCGATTGGTCGACTATGTAGTTGAGTCACTATCTTCGAGGTGCTTTTAGGACCTTCATCTTCTTTGAACAATTCTTCTCAACATGTCCCACCTTTAAGAAATATCAATAGGTCTTCTTCTTCTACCCCTTATTTATCGGTGATGACTCTTTGGTCTTCCCTTTTGTAGGTTGGTCAGTACATTCTAGTCATTGATCCTATTGTCCATGCTCTTTAATATTTGGATTGACTTTGCTTTTCAACAAGTGATCCTCATTTTCACACCAAGCTTCCCCTCTTCAAGAAACCTATGTTGGTCCTTAATTACTAAAAAAAATAAAAAATAAAAGGTAAAATCCTTACCATCTTGCATGCGTGATGTCAAATTAGACCAAAAGGAGGAACAAAATACATCATATGGTGAATTCAAATTTATCAAAACCACCTCGATGAGATATCCATTCTTCTTCGAACAATCCTTGCCACATTCACCCAATTTCAGCTATATCTCCTTGATATGAGCTAAATAGTCTTCATTATAATCAAAGGAAAGAGGTTCTAGAGAGATCAATTCTTTCTCTATCTGCATTACTTCACCTTCATTTAAATTTTTGAACATAGTCTTTAGCTTGTTCTAGACGATGTGAAGATATTCGATCCCACTTGTATGAAAGCGAATCTCCCTCGAAATATAGGTTTTGATAACATCCACAACTTCTTCCTTCTTAACATTGATAGAAATTTTTTAACATCTGTATTAGTCATATGAACAATATTGGTCTTCGTGATCTCCCATATTCATTCTCTCTTCTATAAGGTATCCATATATGTCTCCCACATAGCATAATTATGCCCATTGAGAATAATAGGTTTTATCTTGTAAGCCATCCTTCGATCTAACATATATGATCAAGGTTCAGGTAGAGGTATAAGTTAAAAAATATTCTTCCCAAAGTCAATCAAGTCTAGATTCAACTCAACATGATTTGGAGATAATAGGGCTACGTCAAATTGAATTATAGAATAGATCAAAAGAAAAGGAGGGAACAATATTCCACGAACAAAGGGTGGCGTCTAAAGACATCGTTGAATCACTTAAGCACAATGCATCATGAATCATGATAAGAACATTACAATGCATAATGAGCATGATAGAATATCTCAAGGTGATAAGTTAGGAAACCCTTAGGGTCGCTTATTTATAGTTTCGAGATCTAACCAACTCCCTAAAAGTGAGGAAGATATGGTCCACAAGTAGGGGTATTTATTCTAAACCGTTTCCTTAGAATCTGCAATGTTCAAAATCTTAGTAAGTTGTTGTAGTCATGCTAACCACGGTCATGTTGACAATTTTGTCCTTTGTTCAACCAAATGTTTAGTTTCTCTATCAACTCCAGTCTACTACTTCTCTAGTCTCCTATCATCTAATGACTAATTGTTTCCAAAAGATCCAGAGGTGTTATGAACCATTAATACCTTAGGTTCCAACAACTCTTGAGGGATATCAAGCATCAACAATTATTAACAATGAAGCTATGAGAAACACTTACACTAACCTTTCAATCACCAAGTGTGCAAGTATTGGCTATAGTGAAACACCCTCCCAAGGGATTAAATCTTCGATGCCTATCTCAGGTATCAAAAATGTCACCCGCTCACGATATCTTGTGTGATACCCTAGGAATACAAACTATGGTTACCATTTAACAATCAATAGTCGGGTGAGATAGTCATGAACCAAGATAAATCACATAGACTAGCTACTCCAAAAAGTAATGTCACCTAGAGGAATTTTCACTTACATGGAGTACTGTAATGTGCCTATATGCCACCAAAATAACAAGAGGGGGGG
>LPNX011123566.1:54818-65778 GCA_001517045.1 Pseudotsuga menziesii | reverse complement strand
GGGGGGGGGGGGGGGGGGGGGCCATCCTTATTGTTCAACTTGATCTCGTGTTTAATACATTTTTTAGAAGTGCTTTCCCAGGGACCTTTTGCTACTAATGGATTTAATCCATGTTTAATCAATGCTAGTTTCAAAAGTTGGTGGACTTGGAGTGTTAACTCTCAATCCTAATCCAAAGACTTAGCCTAATCTTGTTGGTTATATTGAAAATATATTGATTACTTTTACATTAAGCATTATTTCTTAAGGTAATTTTCTTATTTTCAGTGGAGTGATGGTGAAACTTTCGGTGTTTGTGACTCAAAGTATAGAATCAATCCGACGCCAAAATGATCCCTCCTCTATAATTTAATTCGATGAACATCTTATAATAAAGTAGTATTAATCTTGTATATTGATCTAGGAACAATGCATCAATCTCATCAAAGATTAATCAACAAATAACTCATGAAATGGTGTAATCGCTCTACTGGAATAGTACCCACTTTGTATTCACATAAAGAATGAATGATTACAATTACAATGTCGTGCTACAAGCATGAATGAATGAGCAATTTGAATCCTCAAGGAGTTCAATCGAATTGAATGAGTGAGTCTAGCTTAACAGACTGTAAGCCATAGTCCACACTCAGTTAACACTGATCAAAACCCTAATTGACTCAACCGAACCCTAACTGAAGCTGGAGTGCAATAAATGACTGAGTCTCAACTGAAAGAGATCAGACACATGTCATATCAAGCCAACCATCAAGTGCTAGTGCTTCAATGACTCCAATGAACCTCGATGAGGTTAACTGAAGTTGAACTGAACATCAGAAGTTGGTGGAGGTGCCCCTGTTGACTCCAGTTCATTAATTAATCATTAATTAATCAATCAAATGAAAGGAGGCACCTTCACTAACCTGTTTAACTGATTGTAACCACCAGATAGCAATTAGGTTCATTAGTATCACTCAGATCACCCTTGGAGTGCTCCAATTAGCTTCCTCGAATGTAGGATAAGGATAAGTTAGCCTCCTTGACTGAAGGTAGGTATGGGTGTGACTGGATGATGACATTTAATGCTCCACTGATGTCAATAATACTTAGGATAGTGGTTTAACTAGGCCAATTTGACCAAAAAGAGTGTGTATGGTGGTAAGTGTCTCCAACACCCCCCCTTAAGCTATACTCAGGAGGAGTTAGAAAACACAAATGCATTAAAATGCTAGGGCCACGACAACTAAGGCCATAGGTCACCCTGAACAATGCTAAAACTGAAACAATGCTCAAAACAAACTAAGTGAGGAAAAGAGGGAAACCCCCCCCCCCCTCAAGCTAAAAACTGAAAGTAGTCTGAATCACCCTGATGAACTCACCCCCAACAGTGAATGGAGCTAAGTGAACTTCTTTTCTAAAAATCTCTTGGTGAATATTTTTGCAATCTACTTATCAGTCGGGCAGTATTGCAGAATGATGGTCCTGTCATGCACTAGCTCCCTGATGTAGTGAATGTGGATCTCTACATGCTTGGACCTCTGCCTAGTAACTATATCCATGGATATATTAATATCACTTTGATTGTCACAAAATATAATAGTGGACAAAGTACTACCAAGATCAAACTTTGATAGAATTCCTTGCAACCAAACTGCTTCGATGCAAGCATTCACCGCTCCTCGATACTCGACCTCTGTTGAAGATAGTGCTATGGTAGCCTTCTTTTTGCTTGACCAGAAAATGGGGCCACCACCAAACATGAATACATATCTAGAAGTAGACTTCTGATCAATAGAATCACCCACCCAATCAGAATCTGTGTATTCAACCAGCTCTAGCTCGGAGTCTACAACATAGTGAATGTCGTAGGTCTTGGTTCCCTGAATATACTGGAGGATCCTCTTGGCTGCCTTCCAATGAATATCATGAGGCTTTTACATATGTCTTGATACTCCATTCATGTCATAACATATATCAGGCTGAGAATGTGTCAAGTACAACAAGCTACCAATCAGTTGTCGATAGATAGTGCAGTCCATGGGAGGTGTGCTTTTTCCTTCTTCAAGGATGATCCCTAAAAGGAAAGGGAATGGTGCAGGCCTACATTCAGCCATGTTAAACTTTAATAAAAAGTCTGAAATTTATTTGGACTGAGTGACCATAATCCCATCAGAATTTTTCTCAATTTCGAGCCCCAAAAATTGTTTTAGGAGCCCCAAATCACTCATTTCAAAGGCATTGTGGAGAGCAGTTTTGATGGATGAAATGGAGGCAACTGTGCTACCTGTGATCAGTAAGTCATCAAAATATAAAAAAATTATAATTATATGACCATAATACTGCTGTAAATACACATTTGTATCTGATCAACACCTTTGAAAGTTTTGCGAGAGAAGGAAGGCATCCATCTTGGAATACCACTCTCTTGGGTCCTGTTTTAACCCGTATAGTGACTTCTTTAGCTTGAAAACCAAAGATGGATCAGTGATGTAGCCCTCAATATTATTTATGTATATCTCCTCATGAATATATCCACGTAGAAAGGCTGACTTAACATCCATGTGATGCACTTCCTAGTGTTTGGATGCTGAAATTGCCAAAACAAGGCGGATGGAGTCCATTTTTGCAACCGGTGCAAAGGTCTCATGGTAGTCCACACCTTGGACCTGAGAGAAGAATTTTTCCACCAGCCTTGCCTTATATTTGTAGGTGCTTCCATCAGCATCAACCTTTTTCCGAAACACCCACTTGCATTGAACCAATTTCCTTCCCGGAGGAAGAGAAACTAGCTCCCAAGTAGTGTTTTTCTAAAGAGAATTCATCTCTTCATCCATGGCAACTTGCCATCTCGAATCCTTCTGAGCATGGTAGTAGGATTTTGGATCTGAAATAATAATCAAATATAAAGTTTTAGATAGCAAATTATCAGGATAACAGAGGAAAAGAGAGCGCAATACCTGCTCTTTGGAAATCAGACTGGGTTCTACTTGTATCATCCGGATTTCCAATGTTATCTCCTACGACGGAGAGTGTCTGTCAGGCCCATGTAGGAAGATGATTTTGCACTTTAGGTTATGATTCAGCATATTATTATTGATGCACACTGATATCATAAATCATAGGATCCAAATCAGAGTCATCACCTCCAATTTCATCATCCAAATATTCAGTAGAATGGGAAGGAAATTCAACAGTTTTCTCCTTCACTAGTTCCACTTCGTGAAGAGGCTCATCGAACTTGACACTTATCTCAATGATGATATGTTTGGTATTGATATCCAGAATATTGAAAACTTTATATTCATTAGGATACCCAACAAATAGACATTATATGCTTTGCGGTTGCAAAACCCTTCTTTTATTAAGCGGAATCTGGGCCCATGCAGTGGACCCAAACATCCGCAGGTTCGACACATCCGGCTTGTGTCCAAAGTGTGATTCGAAAGGGGTATTCACTTTAATAGATGAGTGTGGAACCCTATTCTGAATGTATTCTGTAGCATGCATGGCTTCAGCCCACAAATTTGCAGCAAGCTTCTTTGATTCCAACATATAGGTGGTCATCTCCTTGAGAGATTGATTCTTCCTTTCCGCTACTCTGTTCTGCTGGGGAGTGTAGGGAATTGAATGTTGGAACTGAATACAAATTTGGGAGAATATGTGCAGAAACTCATTACTGACATACTCCCCTCCATTATCAGATCTCAAGATATTGATCTTAGGCCCAGAGGCATTTTTGATCAAGCCCTTCAATTCAGAAAATTTTTCACATACTTCAGACTTCTTTTTGAGAAAGAAAACCTATGTGTACCTTGAAAAATCATCATTAAAAGTAAGAAGATACCTTGATCCATTCATGGATGTGACAAGAATCAAACCATTTATATCAGAATGTATAATCCCCAATATGCATGTAGCTCGGTTTGCCTTCCCCCAATCGAACTTGTGCTCAGGGTGTTTTCCAATCGCACAACCCTTGCAAATTCCTGTGGTTGCCTTGATGATTGGGAGGCCTTCAACCATGTATTTCTTATGTAATTGATACAAATATTTGAATTTAAGATGGCCAAACCTCTCATGCCATAGCCTACTAACATCATTTCCATGATTTAGCAGAGCGGTGGGCTTTGCATCCGCAACAAAGTGAGAGAACTCATACGCTTTTGCATGATGGTTTGCAAAGACTTTAGCAATGGGTTTCCCAGATGCAATTTCTATTATCTCAAAATCATTTGGGTTGAAAGAAACTCTCTTAGGAACTCCTGTATGTGTCATCTAATAGACACTAAGGATATTTGATGCTAGAGACGGTACATACAAAACATTTGAAAAAAAGCAATTTTCAAGATCAACAATACCTTGTCCTTTTGAAATGATGGTGGAGTCATCTCCCATGTGGATGGGGATGGATTTGCCAGTCTCCAAGGATGAATAGGAGTCTCTTTCAGCCATCATGTGGTTTGAAGCTCCAGAATCAATCAAGAGTGCTTTCGACTTCGAAGTGCTTTCCATGAGGGCATGACCTTTTTCATGTCGTGGTTCCTGATCTTGCTGATCTCCCCTCTGAAAGCTCTCCGAAAGATTGATGTGATTTCTCTCAAGGAGAGAGGTTGCTTCATCAAGATTCTTCTTCATGTAGGCATGTTCAGGGTGGAAGCCCTTCCCACAATAAGAACACTTGACTTTTTCCTTGCGATGGTGCCCTTTTCCTTTGTTCTTCCTTGAGCCGGAAGACTCATCATGCTGCTGATTTTCAAATCTAGGTTTAGGAGCATCAAATTTAGTTTTTGGGTTCTTCTACTGCTTTCCTTTACCCTTCAAATCTTTGGTCCCTGAGACATGGAGGGATTGATCATGGGAATATCTGATGATTCCCATCTGGACAAGCTTGTCATGTTCACTTGTTAGGGACTCAATGAAGGCATTGAGTGTAGGCATCTTCCATCCAGGGGTTGCGAGCTTCCTCGCATGGAATGTAGAAAAAAAAAATAATAATGAACCCCAAGCTTGGAGAGTATGGTGAGGATGAGCTGATCATCCTCCCTCTCCACTTTGCATTGCTTCAAGAGTAAAACAATATGCTTGAACTTTGTGAAAAAGTCATTCAGAGTCTTGAAATTGGAGGGCTGGAGAGACATTAATTCATTTTTGAGCTGGTAAAATATCAAGTCATCATGCTTTCCATATAGAGTTTCCAATTTGTCCCATAATTCTTTTGGATTCTTCAATCCCGCAAGATGGAAAAGAAGATACCGATAAATAGAGAGGCACACGAAACCGAAGGATTCATCCTTCTTGTTCAAGAATCTTGATTTTTCTATGGCTGAACTGGGATCATATTTAGTGTCCATGGTGACTCTAAAGAGTCCTATAGAGGGCAGATGAATCTCCATATCACCTTTCCATGAGTGGAAATTGTATGGAGTCAAAAGATCTACTGAGGAGGCCATCTGGATCTAGTAGAGCGAATGCTTCACCTATAGAAAACCTAAAAATCAAAATAGAAAGGGCAATGTAAGGTCAAACAACCTGCACATTTTAGGATTTCATCACACCCAGCATAGTCAATCAAGAAAGCTTGATCAACAAGTTATTTACTTGGGGTATTAAGTGGTAAGCCTTGGCTTCTAGTGTAGTGCTGGATTTTTGAGCTATTGCTCAATTTTCATGTAGAAATCTGTCAAAAATCTTGTTTTTGAGAGATAGAGCTTCATCTCGCTGTGAGCTCTGATACCATATTAATATTGTATATTGATCTACGAACAAAGCATGAATATCATCAAATATTAATCAACAAATAACTCATGAAATGGTGTAATCGGTCTACTGGAATATTAGTCGCTTTGTATTCACATAAAGAATGAATGATTACAATTACAATGTCATGCTACAAGCATGAATGAATGAGTAATTCGGATCCTCAAGGAGGTCATTCAAATTGAATGAGTGAGTCTAGCTTAATAGACTGTAAGCCATATTCCACACTAAGTTAACCACTGATCAAAACCCTAATTGACTCAACTGAACCCTAACTGAAGCTGGAGTGCAATAAATGACTGAGTCTCAATTGAAAAAGATCAGACACATGTCATAGCAAGCCAACCATCAAGTTCTAGCACTTCAATGACTCCAATGAACCCCGATGAGGTTAACTGAAGTTGAACTGAACATCAAAAGTTGGTGGAGGCGCCCCTGTTGACTCCAGTTCATTAACTAATCATTAACTAATCAATTAAATGAAATGAGGCACCTTCATTGACCTATTTAACTGAGTGTAACAACCAGTTAGCAATTAGGTTCATTAATATCACTCAGATCACCCCTGAAGTGCTCTAGTTAGCCTCCCCGAATGTAGGAGAAGGCTAGGTTAGCCTCCTTGACTGAAGACAGGCGTGGGTGTGACTGGATGATGAAATTTAATGCTCCACTAATGTCAATTAATGTCAATAATAATTAGGATAGTGGTTTAACTAGGCCAATTTGACCAAAAAGAGTGTGTGTGGTGGTAAATGTCTCCAACCGCCCCCGTTAAGCTATACTCAGGAGGAGTTAGAAAACACAAATGCATAAAAATGTTAGGGCCACGGCAACTAAGGCCATAGTTCACCCTGAACAATGTTGAAACTGAAACAATGCTCAAAACAAACTAAGTGAGGAAAAGAGGGAAAACCCAGTGGAAAAACCCCCCCTCAAGCTGAACACTGAAAGCAGTCTGAATCACCCTAATGAAATCACCCCCAACAGTGAATGGGGGTAAGTGAACTTCTTTTCTGAAAATCTCTTGGTGAAGATGTCTGCAATATACTCATTAGTCAGGCAGTATTGCAGAATGATGGTCCTATCATGCACTAGCTCCCTGATGTAGTGAATGTGGATATATACATGCTTGGTCCTATGCCTGGTAACTGGATCCATGGATATCTTAATAGCACTTTGATTTTCACAAAAGAGAAAAGTGGACAAAGTACTACCAAGATCAAACTACTAAGTCAACTGAACCCTAACTGAAGCCGGAGTGCAATAAATGACTGAGTCTCAACTGAAAGAGATCAGACACATGTCACATTATGCCAACCATAAAGTGCTAGCGCTTCAATGACTCCAATGAACCCCGATGAGGTTAATTGAAGTTGAACTGAACATCATAAGTTGGTGGAGGCGCCCCTGTTGACTCCAGTTCATTAATTAATCATTAAATAATTAATTAAATGAAAGGAGGCACCTTCACTGATTTGTTTAACTGATTGTAACCACCAGTTAGCAATTAGGTGCATTAATATCACTCAGATCACCCCCGGAGTGCTCCAGTTTACCTCCTCGGATGTAGGATAAGGCTAAGTTACCCTCCTTGACTGAAGGTAGGCGTGGGTGTGCCTGGATGATGATATTTAATGCTCCACTGATGTCAATTAATGTCAATAATACTTAGGATAGTGGTTTAACTAGGCCAATTTGACCAAAAAGAGTCTGTATGGTGGTAAATGTCTCCAACAAGTAGAGTAAGAGGTTTGATGTAACTCTTTCAAACATGTAACTGTTGCAAACTCATCAAAATGGAATCATTCTTTCAACTTGAAAAGGAAAATTTTCACAAAATAATATTTATTACTACTTTTCGCTTTTCAATTTTTTTTTTAAAGAAAGGGTTCAAGAAGTTTGTTTGTACCTGTAATATGTATGTAAATACGTTTTCTTTTGGAAAATAAATTTTCTTATGAAAATGGTTCAATTGATTTTGGTTCCAAAAAGCATCTCAAGATATTTTTTAAACTTGGGACTGTGGTTCCATCTTTGTTTATAATGTGCACACATGCTATTTTCAAATGTTATAATCGATGATTCAAATCAACGGTCTGAAAATCAATGCAACAATTTTAAATATTTTTGAGGATTTGAAGCAACTAATATTCTTTAATTATTTTTAATCTTGTTCAACTTAAGAATCTCTCAAATTGAAAAATAATCTGAAATGATTTCCTTCAAATATCTACACTGGGGATCCTTGGTTATCATGAGACAAATCACTCAAGGAGCATGTACAGAGGATACACAAATCCCTTTGAAATTATATGATTAAACATTTACACTTGATATCCACTTTATCATTTACAGGACCGCCTGAAAGCACAAGTGAAGAGGATACTTGTGGCTCGATATTATGCTTCAAAAAATAAAAACTAGACTATTACACTTGAGATCCACTTTATTGTTTGTAGGACCACCCAAAAACACAAGAAAATAATATAGTGGCTCAAAATTATGCTAAAAAAATTCAAATCTAAACTATTACACTGGAGATCGACTTTCTCATTCACAGGACCACCCAAAAGTGCAAGTGAAGAGGATACTCGTTGCTTAGACACAGCTTATAACTAGAAACTTGAAATGACAGTGTATTCCTATGATTGTTCTCATGAAATTTCAAAATTAAAAGATTCAAACTAAGAAATGCACTAATTAAGTATTTTTCTCTTGTTTTGGAGAGTTTTTTTTTGAAATTATCTTAAGTGTAGTGTTCAAATTTTTGAATTTTTCTTATCAAAATTTTCAAAAGATTATCCTAATCTAGTTTTAATGTGATTTATAGTTTGTAACAAGTTTTCAACTTCAGGAAATTCAACAATTGATAGACCTAAAGTTCATAAAAACAATGGTCTAAGTTTGTATATTTTCTTAAAATTTTTGTAATTTAGTTAACAAATCTTCTTAAATATTTAATTAGGTATTTAGAGGTCCAAATACAAGCTTCTAAACCCTTGATCTGATCAAACAAATGCAAAAATTAAAAAAAATTAAGCACAAACTCGCATCTGAGGAGTAGGTCACCCTTCTTGGGTCATTATATGCAACCTAGGTCGCACTAATCAACTCAATTTCATCAACTTGCACAAAGGTCACTCTGTTAGGGAAATAAATGTGACCCAGTCGCTATTGTGAAGGAAAAAAGTGTGATCGACATATATTTAGAGGAAATATTTCAAGAAATGAGCAAAATTACTTGATATTCATTCAAATTTGTCTCTAATTTACCCCTACTAGAGTGAAAAATAAATCTATGGAAAAAAATTAAAGAATTGATGGCTAAGACACCTAAATTAAGGACAAGAAAATTCAATAAAATTCAAACCCAATCTCTAGCGGAGCCACCAATTTGTTAGGTGATTTTTCCATAAAGAATATCTCTCCCATTGTAAGTATTAATAGGTGAATCTCAATTGACAGAAAATGAATGTAATTATCTTTATTTTCCTAAAATTCAACCAATATTCATGAGTTTGAGAAGGGGGGAAGGTAGGAGAATACTTTGGAAGTGTGCCTCAAGGTGAAGATACTTGATTCTTGAGATTTGCAAACCTTTAGGCCTCCATTAACAACAATTTACCATGCATTCTTACCTCTAGCATGAGTCTTTATTTCTACTAACAACAATCTAAAAAATATTGAAACCAACTACCAACTTTGAATCTGAAAATAACTTGGAGGGAAAAATTTAAACTCAAAAATTGGGGAAAACTGAATTACTTCATATATATTGAAAAGGAGAATGATACTTACCACCTTATCTTGCATATATCACCCTTCTCCCTTGCTTTGAGCCACTCCTTTTCCATCCATGCCCTTGATTTCCAAAAGTTTTGGAAGTAGAAGAATTTGTGCCTTCAATTCTTCAACATGCTTTTGCTCTGATTTTATATGCCCTTTACATTGCCCCAAATGCCTCCTTTTATAGCATTGGGAATTAGGAATTCAGGAATCAAACTTCAATGTGGGATAATATGTTTTCCCAAAATTTTGATTTATTTCATCAAAATCTCACTTTCTATAGTTTTTTTAGGATTTTGTCATAATCCAAAATTTTAAGCACATTTAATGCATATGCCATGCATTTGCTTCCACTTGGACTTCAACTGATGGAGACTAGAACTTGGCCTTTAAGTGGGTGATTCAATAAATGAAATTTGAATGATACCTTCCATTTGTGGAAATGGTGGTAAGATAAGAGAGGAATGTCTATTAATGTACTTACTTTCTTTCTTCATGTTGTGAGCGAAAGGAAAATTGTATTTATGACTATCAATTTCAAAGGGTGTTAATTTGATTGTTAAAAATGTGAGTTTGTGTGATGGGAACATATCGATGCAGGCTTCCAAAGTATGTTCTCCAATATACGACAACCATGGCCATCAGGTCACTTAGTTGAACATGCTGCCACTTATAGTCCTCCCATGAGTGTGACAGTTATCCAGGACCCTTGCATAGCCAAGGGTATGTCAACCTAGCTTTTGAAAGATGTTTTTTTTTTTAAATTTCAAATAGATAAAAAGTAAAAAATTATGAATATTTGTTTTCCCCATATGAGTATTATCTTTGATTCCCAATTATATATTCTATATATTATTATTTATTGTTAACTTTAATTTTTTTTTGAAAATACAAGGTTGTTAAGCCTCCTACCATCACCTTACCATCAACCTTTAGGCATGCAATGTAGGAGTTATTTTTGTTGATTTTAAATTAAGTATTCTTGCTAAATTCACATAATATTATTTCTCAATGGTAAATTTTCTTAAGAATTAGACAATATTTTTTAGTGTGCTTTTTGCGCCCAGAGTAGGGAGGTGCTCTACAAGGGAGTTTGTGGGAGATGTGTTCCTAATGTTCCTAACATAATATACAAAAATTGTATATATATATATATATAATCCAATAGGAAAATATCCATCACCCTAAATAAAGAGTGATCATGAACTATTCCTAAGGAACTTTCTTTACATTAAAATTGTTACAAAGGATGTCACCCTTAGCACTTCAAAGACATATTTGTCTTTAATTTACAAAATTTCATACAAAATTTTATATATTCATCCTCATGCTAATTTTGGTTGCAATTCTCTTCATATGATGTTTCAACTTACACAAAAATGGTTTTCAAAATTGTACATCATACTTTTATGAGTGTTCTTCTATTCTTCCTTTATTT
>LPNX011123566.1:35886-54719 GCA_001517045.1 Pseudotsuga menziesii | reverse complement strand
TATGGCTTGGAGCTAACAATAGTGCAAGTTTAGATAGGTTGTTTGTCTCCATGTTTAATTCTATGTAAACATAAGTTATGCCGAGGGATGGGAAGAGATCCAGAATCCTTCTGATTGCTCTCAAAAGTTGTTGTAAATGAGGAGATTTTATATGAATCTTATTGTTGACCCAATCCACCACCATCTTTGAGTCCCCAAAGACCTGTAAATTAGTGACATTTCTGTTTATAACCAACTCTATAATAACATGTAGACCTGCTAGTTTTGCTTTATTATTGTTACAGGCCTAGGATAATATCTCACTTGAACCTTGAATTTCTCTGAGAAGTATAAAACACCTCCCGAACCTTCTAAGGGAGGTTTTCCTTGGCTTTGTCCATCAAAGAAATCCCAGGGGATTACTTTTTTTTATTTCTGGAGGGACAAGTTTCCTTGTCTTGGGATATTTTTCCTTTGATTTGTACTCTCTGGTCCAGTGCACTACAAGGACTGTCGTCAATTCATTATTAATCAGTATATTATTGAAAATCACTGTATTTCAAGCCCACCAGATTCCATAAGAAAAAGAGGAAGGGAGTTCAGTGAAGAGACGTACCAAGCTTTCTGCCCACCATGTAGACTAATTTTGTTCAAGAGAATCCCCAGCATGCAACCCTTGAGATTTTAGCTCTTTGCTAGCTTCCCTCCCGACTATTTCTGCATAAGAATAGAGAGCAAATATGTGAGATCTTGTTTCCTCTTCTGAGTGGCATAAAAGACACCATCTTGGACCATGTCAACCTCGCTTTTTAAGATTCTCCCATGTAAAAGCTTATTTCTTAGAGCCAACCAAAGGGTAATTTTATCCTTAATAGGGCCTTCAATTTTCCATACTTGTTTCCACCAAGAATTCCTTTCCCCCTGGTAATGTTCTAAATCCCAATTCTTGTAACCTAGTTTGGCCTTTAAATCCCTTGGTGCAGGGTTTTTGGTCCACACTAGTTTATCTTTCGCATACTCTTCTAGATGAATAAAGCAAGACTATAATAATGGAACATAATCATTCCATTCTTCCTTGACCCCCTCTTCTAGCCCTAAATCCTCATCTTTCTTCTGAGGAGTTTCCCTTTGAAGTGTGTGAGTGCAAGCTTGACTGATATTTTTTATCCCAAAGCTTATGAGTTTTTCAATTAATGCCCCAGAAAGTTTGTAACTTTCCCCTACTCCTACCCAAGTATCCTCCCCTAACCGAACTTCCTTCCTGTTTCCTACAAACCAAGCAATCCAATTTCCTATTTGAGGGAACACAAGCACAAAGGAATTCCATCACATAGATCCATTCTTATAGGTTTTTATCTAGTTTTATTATCCATTCTTTGATGGATCCATTAGGGTAATACTTGGACACCAAGACCTTTCCCTAGAAGTAGCTGGGATTCTATATTAATCACCACAAGAATTTTGTAGCTAGGTATTGATAGAATAGAAATGGGTTCCTTATTCCTCAACGACCAAGTTCCTTGAGATTAACCCATGATTTCCATTTGGCCAAAGGTATTCCTTCCGTCTGTATACTTCCAACATATAGGTATGCTTTGTAAGATCACCTTGAGGAACACTGGTCTTCCTCCTCTTTACAAGAACTTGTTAGTCCAACACCCAGTTCTACCTTTGACATTTTTGTATAACCAAAGCCAATCCTTGAAAGAATATGCATTAGGTTTAATAAAAACCCTAGGTATTTAAAACATTCTGATAGAGGATTTACAATATAAGGAATCTCTGAGGTTAACCTGTTCCTAACCATTTAAGAGATAACATTCTTTGAGAGAATGGACTTCTCCACTTTAATGTGCATCCCTATTGCCTTTTTATATAGATCTAATATCTGTTAAGCTTCTCTTAGGTTCTACCACGTTCCTTCACCCATCATTGCCACATCATCTAGAAACAAAATGTGGGATATTTCTTCGAATATCGTGACAATTATTCCTTTGTATCATCCTTCCTTCTTGGCATGTTGAAATATTATATTTAGGGAATAAACTATGAGAGGGAATAAAAAGGGCCCAAGAGCGGGAAACCCTGTCTTAAACCTATTGAAGGTGTGAAGAAATTATAAGGTGAGCAATTGATAAGAACCACAAAGGATGCCGACTGTATACACCCCATTATCCAATTGACTATTTCTGCAACCATTCCAATCTAAATCAGCAACAAGAGTAGGATTGTCCAACTGACCCTATAATAGGCCTTTGATAGATCTAACTTCAGAACAAAATATTTGCTCTTATTTCTATTAATGGTGTGGATAGCCTCACGTGTTAAAGACACCGCATAGTTGATCTAACGATTAAAGAGAAAACCAAATTGCTCCTCTGAAATAATGTCGCTTAATATTGGCTTAAGACGCTGTGCTATTATTTTTGCGATAATTTTATAAACCACATTGCAGCAATAAATTGGTCTAAAATCTTTGAAAGATGAAGAGTTTTGTTTTTTGGGAACGAGGGCCAAAAAAGTTGAATACAGGGCTCCCAATACCTTTCTATCTCTTTGAGATTCTTGAACTACCTTCAACAGATCTTCTTTTAACAATTCAAAGAAACCTTGATAAAATTCTATAGTGAATCCATCAGGGCCTGGACTCTTACCTTTTTGGAAGGAGTAAACTATTTTCTCCAGTTCCTCTTCTCTCACTTCTTATGAAATGGAATTGTTCATTTCCTCACTTATCAGTCTCAAAAACATGCTTAGAACTTTCAAAATTTCCTGGGTGTTACATCCTTTGAGTTCCGTGAAGAGTTTTTTGAAGAACCTCTCCCTAGCCTCCGCTTTTTCCTTGAAGGAACATACCATCTCCCTATTCAAATCCTTAATTTCCAAGATCGTATTTACATTTTTCCTATGTGTTGCATGTCTATGGAAAATTTTTGTGTTGCTATCTCCTTCCTTGATCCAAATGTCCCTACTTTTTAACCTCCAAATTTCTTCCTCCTTTACTAGTAACTCTTCTCACTTTAACTCATACTTCTGAACCTCTTTTAGTTCCTCCTCTGAGAAAATTCATGCTTTGTTAAGACTGTAAATATTCCTTAATTTTTTTCTACTTCTTTTTCTACGGATTGTCCATGTAGATCTTGGCCCATTTCTTTGTCTCATTCTTTGTTCTTTGTATATTCTCTGAGAATCATTTCATAAAGGTGACATTGGGGATGTCTTCTAAAGGGATCCTTGAATCAATTACAATCTTACGATAATCCTCTTCCTGGAGTCATGAAGGGTTGAACTTAAAAGGAGCAGCAAGCTTATGTCCATGTCCTTGTATCCATAAGAGAATTGGGAGGTGATTAGATAACCCCCCAACCTCTACCCATGTTTTCACTATCAGAGGCCCTTAAAGCATATTTTCAAAATTTAGAAATCTGTCCAACCTTTTGGATATAGCTTGTTCCCCACATATGTTATTCCACTACATTGGAGTTAACTTTAGAGGTTGCAGATCACCAGTTTCTTAGAATCAAACATCATGACAAAGAAGGCACTAAAACAATCCTGTCATGTTGTATCTCTCCAGTTTTCTTTTTATGAGAGGGTAAGACTCAAATCTCCTCCCAAAATCATATTTTTAGGCTCCAATAGACCTGAAGAGAAGAATGCTTCCAAGAAAACCTTTCTATTCTAATAAGAGCTATAGCCATTATAAAAAGCATAAGATTATCCAGAGATTTTTTCCTTTAACACTATTTTTAGCATTGTATTGTGTTTTCCCATTGTGGTTTTAATGAAATCAGGGCTCTAGGATATTACCAGTCCTTCTGAATGTCCATCCGACCTAATATGCACAAAACTCCAGTCTTTGAGCTAAGGTTCTAGGGATCTTTTGGCTTTCATTCCCTCCATCATGGTTTCTTGTAGGAGAATGACCATGGGTTTGAGGCTTACGATCATCCACTTGAAATATTTTAGTTTGGAGGATCTCTCTAAGCCACTCGTGTTGAAGGAGAAGACCAACATTAGGGAACCCTGGCCTGGGCCTTCCTTGCTCTAAGGGCCCTACTAATTATAGCTTGTTTCCCAATTTTGGCCTCAATCTTGGCTTGATTTTTGGCTTTCGAAATTACATCTTCCTAACCAAGGTAACTTTTCGCACCTTGTCTAATTCCAACTCACCCATCGACACTTTCTCTTTCTCTGCTAGCATTTTCAAACGTGTGTTGTATATTTTATGTTTAATCCAAGAGGGGGTGTCCTTTATCACCTTTTGAGGGGATGCCACCTTTACTAGGACCTTTCTTGGGATTTCCCATATGTCCTTGTTTTCTTAAACACTTATGGGTGTCATCACACTGTTTATGATACTATAGACCTCTTTCCTTGGAGAGTTAAGATATTGCTTCAGGATATTTAAAGCATTGCCAAAAGGGAGAATTTCAAGGGGTGGTTCCATCTTACCAGGGGACGTAGGTGTAACCATTTTTGCATGAGGCACTCCATGTTCACCACCTTTTCATTCTTCAACATTGTTCTGAACCTTGTCGCTTCTTTGAACAACCTTCTTAACCCATTGTTTTTTTTACTGCACCTGATTTCAGAATTGGTTCTAGAGTTCAGGAAATCGTTTACAACATGACCAACCTCTCTACAAAAAAATCACCAAGCTTTAGCAATATTTCTTCAAATAGGGCATCACGTAAGTCAACTTTGATCAATATTTTAACGCATCTTCTGTCTACTTTTTGCTCCTAATTTTCTTCCAGAGCAATGAAATTACCTATATTTCCTCCAATTGCTTCGAGGATTTACTTCTTCCAGAACATCATTGGGAGACCAGTTAATATTTCCCTTACTTTTTGTACATTCTATGGTTCTCTGTCTACTTCAAAATCAACCTTCCATTTTTTTAGTATCATCCCAGAGGGCCCCCACTGCCACGAATTGTTCATTATTTTTTGTCTTTCTTCCTCTGTTTTGACTCTAAACATAATCCATCCACGGGAGAGGATATGGAAAAATGATAATTGTTGCATGTGGGAGCTCCAATTATCCTTCATCCACCTACGCAATGCAACCTCTCCCACGATTTTCCCATGGAAACGAATGACCAAAGATAGGGACAAATACTCCGGTAAGTATGTTAACTCTATGTCCTTTCCTACTGTTAATGAGGCTGAGGTTTTCCTTGCTTTGGCTCATGTTCTCCTTAAGTTTTTATGATTGATACATTTGTTATTTATTAAAGAGGTATCGATCTCTGTGCTTGGAAACTCGAGCTTCGAAGTTTCAAGTGTGGAAGGTGACCTAACCTCCTATTGAGACTTCACCATATTTAATGAATGTACGAAGATTGGTACGCCCAGTGAGTTTGAATCATATTCCACCTCATCTATCATCATTATGTCCATAACTTTCCACAGGTTAAGACTTTAAAAAATAGGAAAAGAATGTTAAGAGTCATTTTGTCTAGCCTGCTACCTCGGATATTTCATTGTGCACTGTTATCCTTCACTGCAGATCCCCCCCTAATATATCACGTGATATATATATATATATATATATATATATATATATATATATACTCCTAAAAACTAAAATCCATGTCCTATATAGAAAAATCATGTCTTTTTTTATATATTTATATTATATAATCTCCTCTCAATAGAAAAACATATTAAATCAACAAAATAATTTCAATATGCTAATAATTTTTTCTGCAAACGGATCAAAATTCCTGAGATTCCTCTAGGTGTTTAGTAGGTATGGTTTGAATATAGATCTATGCTGATATAAACACCAAAACTAACTTTTCATTAATTTTTTTTAAATAGCTATCACTACTTTGACATATTTTGAACTCTCCTATAAATGTGGTGATTGTAGTGTCTCTCTCCACCTCCACAATCTTCTATAAATGTCCATGATTATGTATCTTTTGTGGTCTATGATGGTCCTACCGGTAGAACCACTTGTATTATCTTTGTACCCCGATGCTTCTAGTCGGAAGAACTAATAAGAGTCATGAGGTAGTCCCCTCTAATTGTAAAGGTGGGTCATTAGCACCCTAGTGTGGTTACTTGAGCCTACATGTGTAACTCGAGCCTACATGATTAACTCGAGCCTACATGTAGGATGAGTTAATTAAAGTGAACAGATGAATATAAATAGACTTGTGGTGCTCTTCATTTGGAACACACATTCTCACTTGTGTAGTGCATTAGTGGAGAAGAGAAGTAGCTGGAGAAGGAGGAGGATCAGTCTTTGATCTCCTTGCTGGTTTTATCTTTTATCTTTTTGGGGCATCTATATTGAGGAATATTTTTCTAGGTTTTTCCCTTTAGGGTTTTCCCAGGATAAATATTTGGTTTCCTTTTGTATGGTTGTGCTTGTCTATCTTTCAGTGATCTTGTTTATATTCTTTTGTTATGAAAATGCAATGAAATACTGATGTCTTAGCTAAGCATATGAAAAATTTAACATGGTATCAAAGCCACCCTGAAAGAAGGAATTGTGTATCTATAGAATCTATGGCTTCTTACTTTTTGGTTCTCTCTCCACAATCGATCAGTAAAAGAAGGCTAGGTTGACTCTCCATTAAAGGGCGCATCTTTCTGTCGAAGCAGAATTCGATTCCGAGCATTTTCAGTTTTTGGTGCGGGAAATTAGGGCTTCTTGCATAAGAAGAATTTTTTAGTGAGCCCAGCATAGGATTTCTCTCCTCATCAAAATCGAATTTTAGAGACCTGGATCAATATTTTTGGTTGGCTGAAACTCCGGGAAAGTCAAACCCTAGTTTGACCCCGAGCTAGAAAAACCCTAAATACTTAAACTGCTAAGTTTTAGTACATTCACTATATCCTGAGATTGGCGAAGTTTCAGGAGATAAAAATTGTAGACACTGAAGCTAAAATCCTTATGTACATTGTATCCAAAATTATACCTCATATTCACTATATTCTACAATATATGATCCCTCCAAGTTAGGGTTCCAGCCTCTTCCAGAATTAATCACTAAACATGACACCTGGGGAGAATTGCAATATCTTGGGATACAGAGGTCCAAATGGAATTACTAAATATTTTCCAGAAAGGGAATGGACTTTACTTCTCATGTTCTAAATGGAATACTTATAATATGAAACAATGACACATGGCAATCCATACAACTTTGCTATTCGGAACAGTCCTGTAACAAGGAACCTTGGGAAAATGATCATAAATCCCAATTGGTGAAACCAATTCTGATGAACCCTATGGTGTTGGATTAGGGACATGTGAGGTTACCTCAGTAAGAAATTTTAGAATGGAGGAGCAGTAACTTCGGAGATATCACAGAACCAGTGACAAGTATTTCTGTAGAAGAAATTGGAAAAGTAGGGCTTCCTGTTTTGGGAGCTTCCCTCCACTATTTTCAGAAAAGGAGTACTTTGGATAGCTCCATTTGAAGAGATCTATATTTCTATCAAATTATATCTGAAATATTCCAAGTTTTGAAAATTAGGGTTTCTGTGGCAAACCCTAGATTAGCCAGCTCCAGAACCAGGATGGACACCTCAAATTGGTAAGATCTAATCCTTTGTTATTTGCATTTTAGGTTCCCATTTCAAAGTGATGTATCACATCAGCTTGATGATAAGCTTGGTGAATTTGACAACTTCCAAGCATGGAATCATTTGATCTCTCTGAAGAAAATGAATTGGACACCTTCATGAGTAGAAAGGTTCCAGTTCCAGAAGGAGACGAGGCTTAAAGCCTTACACAAGAAGAACTTGATCAAGGCCAAGAAGATCATTGTTGATTCAATCACGGATCAACTTGTACCACAAGTGTCCTCCCTAAAGACACCAAAGATGTTTTATTCCTTGATCAAGATATTTGAAGATAAGAACATTAATCAGAAGATAGATTTGAGAAAACAGTTGAAGAATGTGAAGATCCAGAATGCAGAACATCTTGAAGCGGTAGAAGAAGAATTGGAGAATGCAGAAGTGGTGATAGCCACCTTGAATGGTCTCCGAGGATCATAGAATTCATTCATTCAAGGAATGTGTGTCAGAAGGAAGTAATTACTTTCAACAGACTCTAGGAAGAAGAAGAATCTTTACTCATAAGAAGAGAAGAAGAAGGTGGGAGCAATTGAAGATCAAGCTCTCACCATTCAAAGAAGATCCCTCAAGCAATGAGTAATGTGAAGAACTCAATTCTTGAAGAACCTCTTATCCATCTTATCATTTAAATAAGAAATGATGATGTCATGAATGAAGAAGATGATGAAGTAGAAGGATCAAGATGGAGTCTACCCACAAAACGAATAAAAGATAAGTATTCAATTGTCTTTGCATGATATTATTTTGTTATGCATTTGATTATATTTAGTTTATGTATTATGCATGATAGATTGTTTGCATTAATGATTGTATACTACTAATATGCTTGTGATGGGTAAGTAGCTCATGCTCTCCATTGCTACTTATCAAACCTCTTTGCTGACATATTGGATTAGTGCACAATCTCAATGATGCCATGGTAAAGATGGAAGACATCTAGAAAGTTTCCGTGAGACATGGATGAATGTTGTATTGGATAAACAATTGTATGATGCATAATAATTTGTCATTATGAATATGTTTTATAGTTCTAACCATGTAACTGGTGCATTTGAATTGTAGGAAAGGTCCTGTACAACCTCCTACAAGAAAAAAAGGATGAGACTTGTTCTGAACATCAAGTGATGACAATTCAAGATTCACTCCAATGAACATGAATCTGAAGCTCCCAGGGTCAGAGAAACCATGACGCAAGAAAGAGATTCAGAGAGTGGTAGATCCACCTCGAAGGATGAATACCACCATGGGTATGAGAGATAACTCAAGATGAAGAAAAGAATGCTATGAAAGAAGCTATGATCAAAGAATAACAATTGATCATGGGGAATGATGTATACGATATGATTTCAAGACATAAAGGGAAGTACGTAGTATCTTCCATATGGATCTACAAGAACAAGTGTACAAAGCAAAGTTCGTGAGTTGCCTTTGAAAGAATAGACTATGACATGACATACTCTATCGACAAGTATATGTCAAGCATAGAACCACCTATACAGAATGAAGAGGGGAGATGATGCTCCACTTCAGGGGGAGTGACTACAGAAGATATCTGAGTTCAACATGGTATGACATGATGGACAGCTTCCCGATGGATTGAGACTTTACCAAGAGTAAAGTGGGTTCCAACCTTCAATATTGAATGCAGAAGACTAGAATATTTTGATAACCTGACAAGATGAACTCATGAAAGATGTTACGATGAAAGAATAATAGAATGATGTTTGGGATATAATACTCAAACCAGAAAGCAAGAATGTGGTATCTTCCAAATGGATCAGTAAGATAAAATATGCTACTAATAGAAGTAAGGAAAGACTTGTGGCTTCTCTCAGAAAGAGGGAATTAATTTTGAAGAGACACTTACTCCAAGAAGCAAGGTATACTTTCTTCGGAACTATCATGTTAGTTTCTTCAATGATGAAGTAAAGACAAGCCTTCCTTAATGGTATGATTGAGGAAGAGTTTTACATCGAATAGTCACAAGGATTTGAAGTTAAAGACATATGGACTCACGTATGCAAGTTGAAGAAGTCCCTCTATGGCCCGAAGCAAGCTCCCAGAGCTTGGTATGGAAGAATAGATAGTTTCTTGACAAGCATGGGATTTTCCAAGAGTAAAGTCGATCCTAACCTTTATCTCAAGGTTGTAGAAGATGAACCTGTCATCCTGTTATTATATGTGGATGACCTATTTCTAACAGGGAATGAGAAACAAATTATAGAATGCAAGAAGAATTCCACTGAAGAATTTAGACCTTGGTCTAATACTTTATTTCCTAGGTCCGGAAATATGAAGGAATCTTTCTCAATCAGGGAAAGTATGCAGTGCAAAGTTTGAAAAGATTTGATATGTTGGAATGCAAAGTCACGCCCACACCCATGGACTCCAACCTGAAGTTGTTACCTGATGACTCATCAGAGTTAGTGGATGCGACTCATTACACAAAGATCATTGGGTCATTAATGTACTTAACAAATTCCAGACCAGACATGTGTTTTGCTGTGAACACCTTAAGTCAATATCTTGTTCAACCAAGACGGGTTCACCTAGTAACTGCAAAACATGTGATGAGATATTTGAAGGGGACTATAGACTTTGGTCTATACTATGATGGTAGCCATGAGTATAAATTGTATGACTACATAGATGCAGATTGGGATGGAAGTATCTCAGACATGAAAAGAACATTAGGTAGATGCTTTTGTTCATGGTTTAGCAGGAAACAGTCCAATGTTTCTTGTAGCACGGCTGAAGCAAAATACATAGCAGATTGCTCTGCTAAGTTGTGAAGTCATATGGATTTGGAAGCTGATATCAGGTCTCTTTGACCTAAAGATGGATACTACAATGATTCTATGTGATAACCAGATTTGTGATGACAAAGAACCCTGTGTTCCAATTGTAACACATAAAAATTCGGTATTTCTACATACGAGATAAGATGTAGATGATTATGTTTCAGTATTCCCATACTAAAGATATAGATGATGTTTCAGTATTTACATACTGTAGATGTAGATGATGACAATTCCGTATTTCTGTACTGAATATAGAGATGATGATGCTTTCAGTATTTCTATATTGAAGATATAGATAATGATTCTTTCAGTATTCACATACTAGAGATACATATGGTGATAGTTCAGTATTCACATACTGAAGATGTAGATGATGATGGTTTGAATGATGATGTACTGATGAAGCCTCTATCTTGCACTACTACATTTCGATCCAAAATCCGACGGAAAACTTCCGACGGTGCGTGGATTTCTTTTTTTAAACCTACCAAAAATCACAAAGATTGTTTTTTTTTTGAAAATGTGGCCATAAGCGTCGCTTAAGCGATGGCTAGTATCATAAGCGTCGCTTAAGTGATAGATAGCCTCATAAGCGTCGCTTAAGCGACGGCGCCTTGAGTGAGTGGAAACTATCCTACCTAGAAAAAAATTTATTTTAATAACACATAAAAATCAAAGCACATACAATAGGCTCTAAAGTTTCAAAAATGTCAATGGGTTTATAGGGTAGGGTTTGGGGGAGAAGGTGTGCGTTTCCAAGAAATGACCTCCAAGTTTGCACATATCAAGGCGAATCAAAATGGGGCACTATAATGAGGGCATCCTATGGATCGTTGGGACTAGGCCAAGTAGTGGGGAGAGTTTATGCAAGGCATTCCTTGGTCATGAGTAATGCACCACCGTTACAATTCAGCTGCTACATTAGATAGGTCATCTCCATATCTAGTTATGAGTCTGAATTTGCATGTAAATTAGAACACTTGTTCTAAGGAGTGGACATTAAATCTTTCCGACGGCGGTGGTTCATGTTAGCCTCTTCTAAATTCCCACTACCACTAATCATATTTCTCGGTGGTATCCATGCATGCAATGCAAGGGGAGATTTTTGAAGGACTTTGTGAAGGGAAATGTGCTCAGAATACTCAATTACCCTCGCCTTCTTCAAAGCTACTACAACAACACCATGCTTATTCTGTGTACGTGGTAGAGGGCCGCACCCAACTGCAACAGAACACCAATTTTTTTTTGCCATATCGCCTGAGTTTCCCCCTCGTCGAATCTGGTTTCATGGGCACTGTCTGCGATTGAGGGAATTCATTCATGCCTGCCTGAATCCTCCCGGCCGCCATGAAAGGAGACTCCAAGGAATCTCAGGGATGGGGGAACAAGCGAGTTCAGTTCCAGAAGCCTCATAACAAGATGCCTAAATCCTCCGGAGCATCATCCGGTAAGTGCCGTTGAAAGAATGAATCCCTCTGGTTTTGGCTTTGATTCTCATGTATGTTGTGCCTGCTTTTAAGGTGAATCGTAGAAATAGGATTGATCAGATGCAGTACTTTAACCTAACAGCAGCTTATAGATAGTTGGTCCTTTGGGTTGATAGAAAATGGAAAATTTCATTCAAAACATCCTGAGGCATGCCCACTCCATGTATATATATATACAGAGCCCAGTTCCAAGCGATGCCTCAAACTTGGATTTTGGGCCTCACGGACCGTTTTCTTTCACTAAGGTAACATACATCTATTTCCCATCTGGGGATTTGGGCCATTTCCAACAGATTCTTCTATTTTGATAAGTTTTAATGTCAGTGGTAGATTTCAGCGGTCTTACTAGATTACAATTGGAGTTGGCCCTTTGTAATTGCACCCAGTGGTACCTACTGGATACGGTTTTGGTGCCAAGCATAAATAAATATCATCTTCTTCACAACAGTGTTGGCCTTTATTTTCAATAAATTCATAAGCTACCCTGGATTTTGCAAGTAGTTACAAATTTTATTCCCATAGTTCAGGCAATGTTTGTATATTTTCACCTGGGGGGTTATCTCTCTGTGGGTGGCTTTAGGGATTGGTTTTGTGAAATTTATCCTTGTAAGGCGTAGCTTCCATTGTGTGCTGAACATAAGGGCGCCAGGTAAAATTTCTGCCTAGTGGTTGTCCCTAGGTTATTTAGAAACACTTTCCTGAAAATAAGGGAGCAATGGACAGAATCTGTAAAGCATATTTTCCCAATCGATCAAACTTCACATTCTGCCGCGCTCTCTACAAATATTAAATGTAAGTCTTGGAAACAAGTTTTCACATTTAGTAGTTATTTCCTATTTTTTTTCTTATATGTTAAAGATTGCCCCACCTAACTATGAAAACAAGACATTCCTTAAAATTTCCCTGGTATTTACAGAAAAATGAGTAGATATTGCTGAGACTCGAGAGTTGGGGTGTTAGTTACTTTGGCGTTTTTGCATCTTCCCCATATTTGCTTCCCTAAGTTGATCTGTCTATCAATTGTGATTGCAATTTATATAAGTCTCTAGATAGGCTAGTGTTCATAAATCATAACCATTAGATGACCCGGACGAGATGTCTAGTTTGGTATTAAGTAAAACTGTGAACTGAAAGCTATGTAGACGCTTCAAGAATACTTTCTGGTTAGCTAGCTTACTTGGATAGAATGTATGTGGCCTTTCTATATGCTTCCAGGCTGTTATAGGAAACTTGAAGCAGATAATGGCCATTTCAAGCCTTTTCTGGGTAGAAATCAATGGAGCTGTTTTCTTGATACGTTTATTCTACTTTTGTACTCTTCCATTGAATTTTAAGAAGTATTTGTCTTTTAGCAACATGGCACATTGGTTTGCATGAGTTCTCAAATGATTCCATGGGACCCCTCTCAACGTACAACAAACACTTCCTGCATCTTGAGGAATCCCATGACTTGTTGATCTTGAATCCCATGACCTGCAACAGATTGGTGTGAGGCATACTGAGGTTTGCAGGGCCTGCCCTGCAGTTTGCCCTAATGAAAGCATAGAAGTAGTTTATAACCAGTTTTTTGAGAAACCATGAATCCTTTCTAGCCTTGACATCTCCATGGCCAACAAGATATACAACTCCTGATTCTTTAGCTTCACGCAGAGATGAAAGATGATCATCACCCCTACCTCTGCAATACCTACAATCAAAAAGAAAATTGATAAGCCAAGTTCTCCCAGGATTAAGGCTCTAGATAATAAGTGAAGGTATACATTGATATTAATACCTATGTCATGTGTGAGTAATTAATTCATGATATTCAATGTTTAACCAACAATTCACAAATTTTGTCTGCTAACAAGCAGCCAAACCTCCATTACATAAACTACACAAACAAATAAACAAATTTTGCACTAGATTAAACAGTGCCATCTCTCCATTACTCACCATATGCATTTGATATCTCGGTGGTGCTCCTAAAACCGACACATACTAAGACGCACATTATCATTAGGAACCAGTTGATGACAGGAATGTAGATTTGACCCATAAACCGCCGTGATGTGTGAATTATTTTTAACTTAGGAAAACATCCTAGGGACATGGCCATTTTGATACATGAAAATGTTGCCGAGATCATTGCCTGACTTGCAATCATGGCAGCCGCAGTAGCTATCGCAAAGACTGGCCAGAAAATACCATCTGAATAATCATAGATAATGTGAAATATATCAAACTAAGATTTGGCAATATAACCCAAAATTCAAACCATTATCAATATATTCACAAGAAAACAAAATAAATATGAGTTAGAAGCGACGCAAGAAGTTTTACCAACAAAGCATATTCATAAATAAAAGAATCTGAGACAAATAATTTGGCAGCTTCATCTCCAAATTCTAAGGGGCATTAATTCAGTCAATCTAGAAGCTGATGGAAGCTTGCCTGGAATTGAAGCATAAAATGCCTTCTCCATCACAGTGGGATGTTTCATGAGGTATGTAGCTTGATCCATGTAAGCCAATAGCAAGCATGGGAATACTACACATGAGAAATCTAACTGCAAAAACCATTTATATGTCAAGAACCCACATATATAATTGTTATCAGAATAAAATCTGTGCAATTTGATTTATGGTCTTAAAATTGAAAAACACATATGCATGTTCTAAGAAGAAAAGGATACATCACAAAAATGAATCTCGGCAGTCAAAGGAAACACTTTAAGTTCACCTGGATGGATCTTACTGAGAAGTGACCCAAATCAACAAACATTGCTTCAGCTCTTATAAATCACAGAATAAAGTTTTAATTCAGAGCCTTTTGAAGACCAAAAGCACAAAGATGTAGGAAACTTCATTACTCTGATTCTAAAAGTAAAACTGTCTACTAATAAGAATCTCATCATATACTTTGTGTTTTGATTCCTCATTCTTAATTTGTTCTTAGCAAATAAGACACTTACTCATTTATCATTTCACATAGACCAAGTGCCTAAAATAGAATTTGTTCATTCATCCACCATTTCACTCCTTTTCTATGCAAATTTATAATCAATTCAGACCAACAATTAATGATATACTACAAACCTAGTGTAAGGGTGATGATGAAGATTCCTAAAGCCTATCTCAGAGATTTGTCAGCATTGCCAAAAGTGCTAAATACAGAGTTTATTGGATTGTGTGAGATGCAGAGGCTTCCAGAGCTATTTTAGGGAAAGAAAGTGTATTACTAATAGTGCCAGATAAGAAAACTCCTTGGGATGTGGACAAGGCAGCAAGTATTATACATGTGAGGATATGGCTGCAGTTACCACTGGCTAGTTCAAACGTTTGCATGTGCTTATCTGAAAAATTCATAATTCACAGATTCAAAACTCTTAACATCTTTTTGGCTTTCATCTAGGTATGAGCATAGTTATCAAAACTAGCTGGTCCAGACTAGTTCACAACAAAAGTGACCCAAACCGGTGCCCAAACTTGCCTCTAGGATTGTTCGGCTAATTCTGATAGGGACAAACATCATCATGACCAATAGGGATGGACATCATCATGACCAAAAAAATTTGGCTTGAGGCATATGTGTACACGACACTTGGTATCATAGTTTGTTGTTTTTGTAAATTGAATATTCTTTATGATGTCATTCTTTACAGCTATCAACATTCTATAGTTCCGAGCACATACTAAGAAATATCATGGTTATAATAAAAAAATGATTATGTCTATGTGGAATAATTGTGTTTTTTTTCTTATGCTTTTCAGTGGAATGCTTTGTATGTTGAGAACATGCTTAGCGTGGAGAGCAGTGCTGTCAGGGAAATTATTGGTAGTAGAATACTTATGGCAGTGGTGGACAGGATTATTGAAATTGATGTAAGTAACTGGGCATATTCAACAGAAAACCAATGTGCATCATTGATATTTCTCATTTCTAAAATTTTGGTTTTTATAATGAAATTTTAAATTTTTGGACCATTTGTGTTAGAAGGTTGTCTAGACTCTAAATGCCCTTCTTATTGTATTTGAAATCTAGGTTGAAATAAAATGGGAACACATTTTATATGAAGACTCAAGCAAGCTCTACATATTTGACATGGAAATGGAAGATGATGAAGAAAATGAAGAAACTGGGAAACCTGGTAGTGAGCTATCCGTATAACTTGTATAGTGTTTCCTTGAAATAACTTGTATAGTGTATCTGTATAACTTGTATAGTGTATTCGCTTAGCTCATTTAAAGTTGATTGAAAACTTGCAGTATCAACAGGACTAAATAAAGACTAATTTGAATTCGCTACATATTCTTTAATTTTAATCTGTGCTTTGATATCTCCAATATGGATGAGTTACATTGTGTGTTCATGTTGATGGTTTGTTGCTAATGAAGATTAGTTCCATATTATTTTTTTCTAAATGGTGCTTTTGCACTTTTTTCTGAATGAACTTAGGAATGTTTATTAACTATACCCTGATGAGAACAATATCTACTTTGTAGTGATGCAGAGATTGACATCTTTGAGGCTATTGATAGGATGAGGAATCAAGGGGAACAGGTCGCACTTCTTATACTTGTTTTAGAGTCTTCACTACTTTTATTTAATTTGTGTCAATTATCTCAAGCATTTATTAGGGTACCATTTTCCCTGATATAGCAAAATTTTGAGTACGATGTCTAACAGGAAGCATGGTTGAGGTGCATACAAGGAAAGGAAGGTGGGGATTCAATGCTGATGCCTCCATGATTGGTCGGGGAAGAAGAGTTGAGGCCTTTCGTTGTGCTTGAGAATTTTTTTCTCTTCACATCACCTTTGTTTTCTTGTTATACAGTTTTTGTTCTGTAAAGTCAACTGGTATTCTCGTGTTAATCTGGGCAACATATACATTCTGGGCATTATCAGTATTATGTGGAGTGACTTCTACAGCAAGAAATTAATTGGATGGGAAATTTCCGGGACTCAGAACATCGAATAATCTTTTCCAGGCATGTATTTGTGCTTCTCATTATAAATATCATCCGTCTATTATTTTGAATTAATTTTCTCACCATTTTTCTATGTTATGTTTGTTTAATACAATGATGTGAATGGAATGTGAGATAACTGATAAATGCTATGATTAAATGAGCCCAAATAAATCATGAAAAAGAAAACCATACACACTTATTAGTGCACCGACAGTCAGGGATTCAGTTGAACTTCTTGGTTCAGGGAGGCCACATATCTAAATTCAACTTGCAGTCAAATTTCTTGGGCAATTGATAATTTGGGAGATGGGAACTTTCAATTTTGATCATGAGAGATATTATATGTAATTTGATTCTTCATTTTTGACGTACCAAAAATACCTGATTTGTACCATTTTTGAACCATAATGGAATGCATATGCGGTTTTATTATTGCTTTCCAAAAGGTTAGTGGAATTTTTTCTCATCAGCATATTTTTACTCTATTTTGGGACAGGAGATCGTGACAAATACATCGAGATGCATCTTGTCCTGTATGTTAGCTTATATTTTAATAAGCTCTGTCCATTACCTGTTGATTAAAGTGGTAAGTTGGGGGCACTGTCCGCGAGGAGACCCACTTTCGAACCTTGTGGATACATTTTGTGACTTTGTCCACCAATCTGATCATGTTGCTGTGTTATATCTGTACGCAGTGGTGCCAAGCTAGTATGGTAAATAAAACTTACAAAGAAAAAAAAGCATCCATGGGATTTATTGACAAGTGAATCCATTGGGAGGAACTTGATGAGGAGCATAACAATTGCTACCTCAAGGAATTTGATAGGCCTCCTTAGGAGTCCATAGAGGTAGTGGCCTCCCTACTAACACACTAGGATTACTAATCCTAGTGAGGTGATTATGTTTGAAGGCTTAGCCTTCCACTCTAGGGCTCTATGTGCATGTGAGTGTAAATAATTTAATAATATCATGTATAATAACAGTGAGATACACCTATCTATATCGATTCTTAACTTTAAATTTGTTAACATAGACATGGATGGGCATCAAATTCTTGAAGCTAACAATCTCAGATTTTTTGCAGTGCTAAAACACTGAAAACAAAATATTCTTGAAGAATTTTGAAGACCACTGGGGGATTCCACGGAGGTAGTGGCCTCCCTACTAATTAATATATTTGGTTGTGGGGTGATATGTTTGTTGTCTCAGCCTTCCCATCTATCCTCTATATGTTGTGCATGTGAATGTAATTATTAATATGAATAATAACAGAGTGATACCCCTATCCTACAGGTTTTGAAATAGTTTCTGAGATTATAAAATCTCCTTCCTTCCCTTATGCTTGAACCAATGTTATGATGAATGTTTATATTGTAAATAGTATCTATTATATTCTAAGATTAAAACCCCATATGAATAATAACAGAGTGATACCCCTATCCTACAGGTTCTGGAATAGTTTCTGAGATTATAAAATCTCCTTCGTTCCCTTATGCCTGAACCAGTGTTATGATGAATGTTTATATCGTAAATAGTATCCATTATATTCTAAGATTAAAACCCCATGTGGCTGACCAGGTAAGTAAATTTTTTGTGTTTACAAGACATGAAAAAACATACAGAAGGGATTCGATATGCAGAATTTCGCTCTGTGGGATACACAGTCTGGCTTTGAATTTGTGTTGGGCGTGGCCCAATTTTGCGCTTACAACAGCCTGCCAGCACCAGCACTAATTATGAATTGAATCTAGCTTAGAGTAGGTGTGGAGTAGGTTGCCACACTACTCTTAATTTGTGTTTAGATGGTGATGCAATGTAATGATGTAATGCATTTTCAAGCCCATGGAATTCGGTCTGGTAATGCATATTGTTTGGACTCCAGATTAGAATTTGGAGTTGCAATTTTGTATGTTCACGGAGGAAAGCTTTAAGGTATATTTTGAATTTTTCACATAAATGGCTATTTTAAAGTTAAATTTTGTATTAGTTTGCATATTGTTTGGACTGCAG
>LPNX011123566.1:20309-35632 GCA_001517045.1 Pseudotsuga menziesii | reverse complement strand
CCCACATCGGAAATACTCGTTCTTAACTGTTAAATTCCACATGTTATACTCCTAAGCAATTTGTTTATAACAAACATAGCTAGAAATTTAACTGGATAATTAACAAGTGGTTAGAGTTGCACATAAGCGTTTTATAGTTAGGACTTTCTTGCAAAAAAATTGTCATTCTCCAAAGATTGAAGGCTTGGATGTATTGATTCTGTCACATTCTTCAAGTTGTTAGAGTTAAACAGAAGGGTTTTATAGTTAGGACTTTCTTGCAAAAAAACTGTCATTCTCCAAAGATTGAAGGCTTGGCTGTATTGATTCTGTCACATTCTTCCCTTTGATTGAAGAGAATTCGATACGAGAAGTCTTCTAGGAACTTTTGGGCCAATTGCTTAGAAACAAGCTTCTCTTTCTTTTCATAATCTCAGGTTTGTGGTAGAAGGATTGTCAAAGTGTTTTTTCCACCCATCAATTTATTATGAAGGTATCTACACAAAACTCTAACTCATACTTATAGTAACTAGAAGTGGATTTGGTAGAAGCATGCCCGGTTTTGCTCAAATGTAATTCATAGGAGTCTTGTCTAAAAATCTTTTTGTTTTTGCATAGATATGGCTAGATGATGGGAAACACAAAGGGACTAGGTAATTCTATGTATATGTTTTTTAAAGGAAGCCTAGTCATATATCATAGGAAGTTTGGTAATTTTATCCTCACAATATTTAAAAAAAAAAAAAAATACATTACCGTCGCTTAAGCGACGCCTGTAGGTGTCAGTTAAGCGATGCCTGTGTGTTTTAAAAAATAAAATACCATCGCTTAAGCGACGCCTGGAGCTGTCAGTTAAGCGACGCCTGTAGGTGTAAATGTTTTTAAAAAAAATTCGTCACCGTCGCTTTGTAAGTGTTGGATAACCGACGACTTACTGAGCTGTCGCTTAACCGACGGATTGGAAAGATGTCAGATAACCGACGACGCTCCACTGACGCTTAAAAAAATCAATAGTGTTGTACATGCGACAGGGAAGTGTCAAAAATCCGACAATACGGCCGTCGAATTTTTGGTCGAAATGTAGTAGTGTCGGGTAAAGTTCGAACACTTTCGAGACAAGCTTGGTGTTGTTTGAAAAGACCTTCCTCGAAAGGGAGAGTAGTGATGTTGCAGTGGGATTGTATCATCTCTGGGAACTTCCCCTAAAGTGATCTGGAGACCTCGGTCCTCGAGAATGAAGAGGGATTGTATCATCCCAGGATGTCTGTCCAAAAGTGATCCGGTGACCTTGGTCCTCGAGAATGAAGAGGGATTATATCATCCTAGGACATCTATCCAAAATAGATCTGATGACTTCGGTCTTCGTGAATGTGGGTGGGATTGCATCATCCCTGAACTTTAGTTCAAAATGTATCCGGAGGTCTTCGCCCCCGTGAATGTGGTGGGATGGCATCATCCCTGAACTTCGGTTCAAAATGTATCTGGAGGTCTCGCCCCCCATGAAAGTGGTGGATTGCATCATCCCTAAACCTCAGTTCAAAATGTATCTGGAGGTCTCGGCCCCCGTGAAAGTGGTAGGATTGCATCATCCCTGAACTTCAGTTCAAAATGTATCCAGAGGTCTTGACCCCCATGAAAGTGGTGGATTGCATCATCCCTGAACCTCAGCTCAAAATGTATCTATAGGTATCGGCCCCCGTGAAAGTGGTGGATTGCATCATCCCTGAACCTCGGTTCAAAATGTATCTGGAGATCTCGGTCCCCGTGAATGTGGTAGGATTGTATCATCCTTGAACTTCGGTTCAGAATGGATTCGGTGACTTCGATACTCAAGAACATGTGTTGATCTCGTAATTCCTAGAGAAAGGATTATCTGAGTTCCACATATGTGTTGATCCCATAATTCCGAAAGGAAGGATTGCTAGTAACTCCGTAAAGACCTAAATCCCGTAATTCTGAAAGGAAGGATCATTGAATTGATCCTGTAATTCCAATAAGAAGGATTGTCTAAGTTCCACAGATGTGTTGATCCTGTAATTCCAATAGGAAGGATTGTCTGAGTTCCACATCTGTGTTGATCTCGTAATTCTGAAAGGAAGGATCGTTAGTAACTCCGTAAAGACCTAAATCTCGTAATTCTGAAAGGAAGGATCATTGAATTGATCCCGTAATTCCAATAGGAAGGATTGTCTGAGTTCCATAGATGTGTTGATCCCGTAATTCCAATAGGAAGAATTGTCTGAGTTCGACAAATGTGTTGATCCTGTAATTCCGAAAGGAAGGATCATTAGTAACTCTGTAAAGACCTAAATATCATAATTCCAAAAGGAAGGATCGTTAGTAACTCCGTAAAGACCTAAATCCTGTGATTCCAAAAGGAAGGATCATTGGTAACTCTGTAAAGACCTAAATCCCGTAATTCCGAAAGGAAGGATCATGTTGATGTTTTGATGATGTTGATGTTTTGATGATGATGATGTTTTTATGATGATGATGACGTACTGATCGAAAGATCAGAGTATGATCATGATGATGTACTGATCGAAAGATCAGAGTATGATGATGATAACATACTGATCAAATGATCAATATGTGATGATAACGACGTACTGATCAAAAGATCAGAATATCATGATGATGATGCTGTTCGAGAATTGAAGTATGATTATGGTGGTGATCATGATGTTACCAATCAGGTTGCTGATCGAAAGAAGAAAATGCTGAAGAAGTTGTTGCTGATCAAAAGATCAAAGTATTGAAGATGTTGCTGATTGAAATGTTGAAGATGTTGTTGTTGATCGAAAGATCAAAGTGCTGAAGATGTTGCTGATCAAAATGCTGAAGATATTGTTGCTGATCGAAAGGTCAAAACGCTGAAGATGTTGTTGATCGAAAGGTCAAAGTGCTGAAGATGTTGCTGCTGATTGAAAGGTCTAAGTGCTGAAGATGTTGTTGTTCGAAAGGTCAAAGTGCTGAAGATGTTGCCGAAGGTGTTTCTGATCAAAAGGTCAAAGTGTTGAATATGCTGCTGATCAAAAGGTCAAAAGATGTTGATGCTGATCAAAGAGTTGGTGTTGTTGAAAATTGAAGATGAAGACTATATGATGTTGAAAAGATTCCAATGATTTATAGATGTGTTACCCTGATGATGTTGATGGTGTCCTCTCCTACTATTGTTGTTGTTGTTGTAGAATACCCTTCTCGTTAAGGGGGAGTGTTGAAATATTGTAACTTCAAAGAATATTCTATATGTATCTTCTGTGGTCCCCGATGGTCCTACCGGGAGAACCACTTGTATTATCTTTGTACCCCAATGCTTCTAATCAGAAGAACTAATAAGAGTCATGAGGTAGTCCCCTCTAATTGTAAAGGTGGGACATTAGCACCCCAGTGTGGTTACTTGAGCCTACATGTGTAACTCGAGCCTACATGATTAACTCGAGCCTACATGTCGGATGAGTTAATTAAAGTGAACGGATGAATATAAATAGAGGTGTGGTACTCCTCATTTGGAACACACATTCTCACTTGTGTAGCGCATTAGTGGAGAAGAGAAGTAGTTGGAGAAGGAGGAGGATCAGGATTTGATCTCCTTGTTGGTTTTATCTTTTATCTTTTTGTGGCATCTATATTGAAGAAGATTTTGCTGGGTTTTTCCCTTTAGGGTTTTGCCAGGATAAATATTTGTGTTCCTTTTGTATGGTTGTGATTGTCTATCTTTCAGTGATCCTGTTGATATGCTTTTGTTATGAAAATGTAATGAAATAATGATGTCTTAGCTAAACATATGAAAAATTTAACAGTAATTGGGGTTTCCTTACTTGTCGAATGGGTTACCTTGACTACTATGATAGTTGAGTAAACCTACAGTAATTGAATTTATTCTCTCCCTCAAGTATGTCCTTTTTTCATGTAGTGCCTTCTCTCTTAATAGGCAAGATCTTATCTAAAAAAATATTCCTTAGTATAAGGAAGGTTTCAACTCTCCTAGTGGGTTTATATTATTTGTTTTGTTTGTACTTTGGCTTAGATTTACTACTGTTGTTATTTATTTTCTTTGTATTCAACTCGAGCATGTGTAGGCACATGTTTGCAATCAAAATACCAAGGTATATATTGAAAAATCCACCAATATCCTCCACAACAATGTCCTGGCTTGACGACTAGGGTTTTGCTGTTGTTCTTGATCTGTGCCACCTATCCCTCAGCTTGCTAGGGTTTTGTTGTTGTTCTTGAGCTGTGCTACCTCTCCCTAAGCTTGCTAGGGTTTTGTTGTTGTTCTTGATTACCTGTAATAGTTGTTCCTTTTACCAATTTTATAGTTTTATTTTTGCCAAATTTTCAATTTTGATTAGTGGTCAAGTGCCCCTAAAATATACTTTTACTAAGCCAAAAAAGAAACAATGCTTTGGTGCATTGGTTGATTTCAGGATTTACAAGAAGGAAATTTGAGTAAAAGTACCAATTTATCCTCCTATCAGTATAATACTTTTTAGAGTAAATGTTATCTGTCACTATGCGGTTATTTGCTTCTAATGGTCAAGGATATTGTTCATATAACAAAGAATTTGCTTTTTTTTGTTTAGATTGCAATGCAACAATTGAATTGTAGTGTATTGGTCATATATGTAATTGCTAATGCTATGTATTGGATTTCAAGTTTGAATCTAATGCATTATCCCTTATTTCCCAGTGTGGGGATGGTTTCTTTTAATGAAGTTTTGAATGGGATTCTTTCATGGAGACATAAATCTCTTTATCCACCATCTCATGTGGATGTTAAACTTTACATTTAAGAAGATGCGGGCCAACCCTTTTTCCCACACACAGATGATGTCCAAAATACATAACTTAGCGCTACATCTATTCAGGATGCAGAGAAATGTGCTGAACCTACTTCTCTTCCCTTATGTTTTGATAAAGATTCATATCGTCTTTTTCAAAATTTTGTTGCTCCTAGAATATAAGCCTCACATCTAATCTTGCACCAAAGGTTACAATCTAGGTATGACCTTATTTCTAAGGAAAGGTTCGAGGATAAAAACTCTAAATTGAATAAGGATTGTCTAATATTCGAGAACATCATTGAAAGATCAATATGAAGAACCCAATTTGAGCGCGAGATGTGAATGCGATAACATACAAGGTGATAATTATTTTTTGATTCACGACTATTAAATATGGTAATCTAGGTTCTTCGAGAAGTAGATAAGAAACTACTATGCTTTCTTTTCCAAATCCATCATTCAAAATTGGAATTAAATACCTTTTGGTTCAGTTGATACTATAGTGGTTAGGTACCACCTGACACATCTACATTCTTTATAAATTCAAAAGAAATAAATTTTCCCATTGTGTAAAGAATGACTACTAACATCTAAAGATAATAATGTAATGTACGTAATATGGGGTGGAATGTTAATATGTGTTTTAGCATTAAAATTAAAATTGTCGAAGCCTCAAAACATTTTAAAATACATAAGGGCATGCTTATATTGAATAGAGTTTGTTATTTGAAATTCGTTTTGAGAGCCAAAGTCTTTGGTCATGAGAGTTATAATGGAAGCAACTACTAATTTTTGTTTCATACACACTTAATGGACGAATATAAAAGACCATAGAGGGAAGGATTTCCAGGAAGAATGCCTAATATTTTATCATTAGATATATTGTATAAAATGCGATAATGAATCAATTTCAATTTTTTGTTGGTTGTGCTAGCACTATTGGTGCTTGGGATTCTATTACTTCTACATTACAAATAATCCTTGGTAAAATGTTACTACTTGATATTGCTTAAGTAGTCAGCTGGAGAGAAGTTCCAAGTCATGTGGGGAGGCACCCTGTGTACGCTACATGGATTCTTTTGTAAGGTAAGTCTTCTTTGTGCCATTAATGAGGTTATTGTATGGAAATTTATAATGATATCCAAGAACATAGAGTGACTATACTAAATTTATCCTACTCCCAAATTACATGTTACCTTGATGTGAATGCACTTAAAGGTATGCTAGAAGTATTTTGTAATTTCAAAGTATGGTGACATACAAAACTTGGTTTATAAAACAATTTGAATATTGAGTGATGTTGAAATAGATGTTGGAAATATTATTATTTGAGATTAGACAACTATACTATATTTTGGATGACTTTGTGTATTTTGGGGCATTTAGAGTGGCATATGTTATGGTGGGTTGAAACACAGTAGCCACCTCATAGTAGCAGATGCGAGTGCGGTATTTTTAAATTCAACTGAAGAAATCAATGTATTCCATAATTATGAGTTCACTATGGAAATAAAGACAAGATATTCAAATAAAGAAGGAAAAAATTGTTTCTATGATTGAAGAGGCACACACTTTTGAGTTTGTCCTACAACCATGAGAATGGGTTTCATGTCAAGATAAAATTATTTGCATAATATAATCTTGCATATTTTTTACATTGTCCGTGGAAAGGTGAATTGCACTTTAAGGATAGTTATGGGTTTGCATTAATTAGCCTGTAGTTCTAGTAAGAAGAAAGACATTATGCAGAATACTTTCAACTAGTCACATTGATATCTAGACTTGGTTGTGTAGTAATGTACAATTATGTTATAGTATGAAGTGTGTTAATCGTATATTTTATTTTACTTTCTTCATATTAATGAGGTCAACAATGTAGAAGAAATTTTGTGTGTTTGTGCTTTCTTAGGAAGTTATGCTACTTTTTTTGAATTCATTCTTACATAAAAAATTTAATTCCCTGCAGGGAATGGCATGTATGTCATCTGGTACATACCTGTATTATAGAATAGGTTTTATGCAAAACAATTGAATCCCTGCAGGGAATGGCATGTATGTCATCTGGTACATACCTGGATTATAGAATAGGTTTTATGCAAAACAATTGGATCCCTGTAGGGAATGGCATGTTTGTCATCTGGTATATAGCTGGATTATAGAATAGGTTTTATGCAAAACAATTTGTTCTAGTTAATCCGGGTTTCATTCTCTTAATGGATTGCATTTAAGTATTTATGCTTTGATTGGTGAATCTCAGTGTTTGATTTGAGAAATTAGAATAGGGAAGGGTTGATGGGAACTCCCAAATGGTGATGATAAAACTCACTATTGTGGTATGGACCTTCCTTATATGGTGATGATAAAACATATTATTGTGGTATGGAACACTTATGGACTATATACCTTGAGAGAGAATATAACAGTTTGACACCTTGGTCTTGTGGGTAAAAGGGTTGGTTCCCCACCTTGATGGTACACCTTGGTCCTATGGGTGAAATGGTTATTCTCCCAATTTGATTGACACACCTTGGTCTTGTTGGTGTAGGGGTTTTTTTCCCACTTTGTCATAACCCCTCTTGTTGACATGTGATCTTATGTTGACCGTTTATTGATCCTTATGTTAGCACCCCATCATAGTGTGGTACCTTAACCCTTTTGCTATGTTTGTTATGGGCGTGACTTTCTAGTAGCCCCAAACAACTCATAGCCTACTCAAGCAAGTTTAGATAGGTCATGGTTTAGTCCAAGAAGCCCCAAGAAGGTCACAGTTCAGTTCAAGCAGGCCGAAGAAGGTCACTATTCATATTAGGAAGCACAAAGAAGGTCACAACCCATCTTAGGAGGTCATAGTTCAGACTTGAGTGTACTAATATCTCTGCTGCACCATTTGAGTGTGCTAAGCTGTAATAAATCCATGGGATTTGTATGGGATACAAACTGAGATCTGGTTTGTGTGTGGAATGTCATCATTCCCCGATATTTTATGGACTGTTGTTTCTTGGTCTGCTGCTCCAGCAATTGGGGTTTCCTTATGGTTCACTTCAAGCAAACCCAAACACTCAAACGGTGTAGTGGAGATCTTAGTCCACTCAAACAAGTTTATGGTTTCTTCTAGTAGCCCCAAACAACTCACAAATTACTCAAGAAATCCATGGTATTTGTATGGGATTCAAACTAAGATCTGGTTTGTGTGTGGAATGTCATCATTACTTGATATTTTAGGGACTCTTGTTTTTGGTCTGCTGCTCTAGTAATTGGCGTTTCCTTACTTGTCGATTGGGTTACCTTGATTGCTACGATAGTTGAGTAAACCTACAGTAATTGAATTTGTTCTCTCTCTCAGGTATGTCCCTTTTTCATGTAGTGACTTGTCTCTTAATAGGCAAGATCTGATCTAAAAAAAAATCCTTAGTATAAGGAAGGTTTCAACTCTCCTAGTGGGTTATATTATTTGTTTTCTTTGTACTTTGAGTTAGATTTACTACTGTTGTTATTTATTGTCTTTGTATGCTTTTCAAATTTAACACATGGACATTTGGGAGTGTTAAAGTTGAAAGAGATGAAAAGTATGCTTTAAACTAGCTCTACTAGCTCTACTAGCTCTACAAAATTATGGGAGTCTTAACATAAAAAATTGGTCAACTAGGTCTACATGGACTAAATGATATACATACATCTGTTTCCTATCATTTTCCCCTGATTTTTGACCTCCACAACTAAGTTTTAACCTTATGCTCTCTCGAAAAGCTCAAAAAATATTAAAAAGGGCCTAAAAACCCAAAAAGGGCTTAAAAACCTAAAAAAGATCTAAAAACCCACAAGCAAGCTTAAAACCCCCCAAAAAGGGATAAAAACCCTAAATAGGGTTCCAAAACCCTAAAAGAGAGAAAAGAACAAGAAAAACTAGAAAATAGTGTGGAGGTTTCCATCACAAGATTCACTTATTCCTTTTCCCATTTTTATATTATTCATGAGTACGACGATAATCATTCCTCTCGCAATACTCACGTCATTTTCTAATCATTTCCATTGCCCCACCATCTCTCCCCCTTGTACGTTTAGGCATCCTCTATACTATCAAGCCTGTGGAGAGGCAGTACCATCCAAGCTAGGGAACGGTGGCCCAATTTCAAAGAAAAGAGAAGGTATAATTGTCCCACCTTGTTTATTTAGTTTAGTATTTTTTTCTTATTGTTTATTATATTGCTAATCATTGTTTTGCAACTTGCTTTTTATCCATTTAAACTCTACCCTTCTGTCCCTTTGACGGAAGGGAGGTGCTTTTGTGCATAGCCAAGGTGAAAACCCAACTATAGTTGCGGAGACTCCACTAGGTTGATCCTTTTCGATCCTCTTGTTTTGCAACTATTTTCTTTATTATGAGGCTCATCCATCACTCATGTGGTCAATTCGAGTCTGCACGACACCAATGCATGCCCCTGTTAGCCACTACCAACTTTATCTTTTAGTTTTTTTAGTTTCAAACCTCGTCACGGCTTTTGGGCTGAAACGCGTGACCCAGTCCCTGATTTCAGGATGAAACCTGTGACCCAGGTCACAAATTCAGCCGCGAAAGGTGCGACTTGCATCCTAGGCATATTTGCAACTATTTTTTGCAACAAAAGCGACCCTATCGTTGTTGTGTGGCCTGTTTGGGCAACCCGTTCGCCACTATCCAGCAGTTAGAAGTGACCTGTCTGTTTTTTAGCCATTTTACATTTGTTTTGACTGCTTGAAATCGCCTATTATCCACTGTTTGACTGTTACATGCAATCTGTCTATTTTTGTGCTAGTTTTCTGTAATTTTATTCTGTATTTCATTATTAAAAGCTAGAAATTAACATTCTTTTTCAGCCCTTCCTCCTCTACTCAGTCATCACCCTTCAGGGTCTTCTGAGATAACATGGGGGGTTGAGTAAGCATAGTAATAGGAATCCATTTTTTTATTGTTCATTTCCATTAAAAACAAGTGACCTTTGAATCTACTAGGAGTGGAGACCATTGGGGGTCTCACAACATTCGTGTCCTCTTTGTTGAGCACCGAGCATTTGGGGTGTGACCTGTGGATCTATGGGTGGACTTGTTTCCACTTTAATGAGAGCCCAACAATCCCTATTGGATTTGAAGAATACAAAGGTGGGGTAGTCACACTATTGATTCACAAAATTCATAGCCATATTACACATTATTACAGTTTGTCTTGCATTTTTTCTGGATTTATTTTTACCTTTCAACCCTCTTTTGGGACAAGCCCTTTGCAAGTTTCTTACAGGGAAATCAATGTTATTTTCTTATTGCATAATTGAAAGTAAAAATCACAAATTCATACACAAAGTGCACACATTCACACCAAATAATCCAACAAAACTTGATTCGTGACTCCAAGAGAACCATAAAAGTAAACAACTTACATAATAATTTTTCAGTTTGGGACATAAGTCTCAACCGACTCAACCATGGGAAGTACTTGGGATTTTCCCTAAAGGTCATTGTGAGAAGTACCATAGGAAATACAAAGTAGCTAGCCAATGAGAGGAATTGCTAAGAGAAATGGGAAACGACCCCTTTCGATTGACTAGATACACCTTTGTGAGGAAAAATCCAAGCACTCTCTTCTGGAAGCCTTGGTTGCCGAGTGAATACCTATGAACCAATAGGAAGTCATTTAAATTGGGGTCCAAATTTCATTACCGATTACTAGCATAAGAAACTAGCATAAGGGATCCTTGAATCAATTACAATCTTATGATAATCCTCTTCCTAGAGCCATGAAGGGTTGAACGTAAAAGGAGCAGCAGGATTATTTCCATGTCCTTGTATCCATAAGAGAATTGGAAGGTGATTAGATAACCCTCGAACCTCTTCCAAATCCACCAGTTGCTTAGAATCAAACATCACGACAAAGAAGGCACTAAAACAATCCTGTCATGTTGTATCTCGCCAATTTTCTTTTTATGAGAGGGTAAGACTCAAATCTCCTCCCAAAACCATATTTTTAGGCTCCAACAGACCTAAAGAGAAGAATGCTTCCAAGAAAACCTTTCTATTCTGATAAGGGCTATAGCCATTATAAAAAGCATAAGATTATCCAGAGCTTTTTTCCTTTAACACTATTTTTAGCATTGTATTGTGTTTTCTCATTGTGGTTTCAATGAAATCAGGGCTCTAGGATATTACCAGTCCTTCTGAATGTCCATCCGACCTAATATGCACAAAAATCCAGTCTTTGAGCTAAGGTTCTAGGGATCTTTTGGCTTTCATTCCCTCCATCATGGTTTCTTGTAGGAGAATGACCATGGGTTTTAGGGTTACGATCATCCACTTGAAATATTTTAGTTTGGAGGATCTCTCTAAGCCACTTGTGTTGAAGGAGAAGACCAACATTAGGGAACCCTAGCTTGGGCCTTCCTTGCTCTAAGGGCCCCACTAATTATAGCTTGTTTCCTTATTTTGGCCTCAATATTGGCTTGATTTTTGGATTTTGAAATTAGCGTCTTCCTAACCAAGGTAAATTTTCTCACCTTGTCTAATTCCAACTCACCCATCGACACTTTCTCTTTCTCTACTAGCATTTTCGAACGTGTGTTGTATATTTTATGTTTAATCCAAGAGGGGGTGTCCTTTATCACCTTTTGAGGGGATGCCACCTTTCCTATGAACTTTCCTGGGATTTCCCATATATCCTTGTTTTCTTGAACACTTATGGGTGTCATCACACCGTTTACGATACTATAGACCTCTGTCCTTGGAGAGTTAAGATATTGCTTTAGGATATTTAAAGCATTGACAAAAGAGAGAATTTCGAGGGGTGGTTCCATCTTACTGAGGGACGTAGGTGTAACCATTTCTGCATGAGGCACTCCATGTTCACCACCTTTTCATTCTTCGACATTGTTTTGAACCTTGTCGCTGCTTTGAACAACCTTCTTAACCCATTGTTTTTTGTACCGCACCTGATTTCAGAATTGGTTCTAGAGTTCAGGAAATCGTTTACAACATGACCAACCTCTCTACAAAAAAAGCACCAAGCTCTAGCAAGATTTCTTCAAACAGGGCATCACGTAAGTCAACTTTGATCAATATTTTAACGCATCTTCTGTCTAGTTTTTGCTCCTAATTTTCTTCCAGAGCTATGAAATTACCTATATTTCCTCCAATTGCTTCGAGGATTTCCTTCTTCCAGAACATCATTGGGAGACCAGGTAATATTTCCCTTACTTTTTGTACGTTCTATGGTTCTCTGTCTGCTTCGAAATCAACCTTCCATTTTTTTAGTATCATCCTAGAGGGCCCCCACTGCCACAAATTGTTCAGTATTTTTTTTCTTTCTTCCTCTGTTTTGACTTTGAACAGAATCCATCCGCGGGAGAGGATATGGAAAACTGATAATTGTTGCATGTGGGAGCTCCAATTCTCCTTCATCCACCTATGCAATGCAACCTCTCCCACGATTTTCCCATGGAAATGACTGACCAAAGCTAGGGACAAATACTTCGGTAAGTATGTTAACTCTATGTCCTTTCCTACTGTTAATGAGGCTGAGGTTTTCCTTGCTTTGGCTCATGTTCTCCTTAAGTTTTTATGATTGCTACATTTGTTATTGATTAAAGAGGTATCGATCTCTGTGCTTGAAAACTCGAGCTTCGAAGCTTCAAATGTGGAAGGTGACCTAACCTCCTATTGAGACTTCACCATATTTAATGAATGTACAAAGATTGGTACGCCCGGTGAGTTTGAATCATAGTCCACCTCATCTATCATCATTATGTCCATAACTTTCCATAGGTTAAGAGCTTAAAAAATAGGAAAATAATGTTAAGAGTCACTTTGTCTGGCCTGCTACCTCGAATATTTCACCGCGCACTGTTATCCTTCATTGCGGATCCCCCCCCTAATATATCATGTGATATATATATATATATCCTAAAAACTAAAAGTCATGTCCTATACTGAAAAATCATGTCTTTTTTTATATATTTATATTATATAATCTCCTTTCAATAGAAAATTATATTAAATCAACAAAATAAATTCAATATGCTACTAATTTTTTCTGCAAAGGGATCAAAATTCCTGAGATTCCTCTGGGTGTTTAGTAGGTATGGTTTGAATATGGATCTATGCTGATATAAACACCAAAACTATTTTTTCATTAATTTGCTTTAAATAGCTATCACTACTTTGACATATTTTGAACTCTCCCATAAATGTGGTTATTGTAGTGTCTCTCTCCACCTTCACAATCTTCTGTAAATTTCCATGATTATGTTCAACTCTCCAACACATTAATCCACTCTTTTCCCCTAAATTTTTCCTATCTAAACCAAGTTTAAAACTACTTGGAATTTTTGTAAAAGCATTTGTTTTTGTCCACTTTTTAATGTACTCCTTATGACTTGCTATTGATAACTATTGCATAAATGTATTTGAAATAACTAATTAAGATTCATAAAGTTATAAAGAAGTGGATGAGTAGGCTCATATAAACATCATGACTAACTTTTCATACTTTGCATTAAATAGCTATCATTGCTTTAACATGGCAAGTTTTGATCTCTCCTATAAATGTTCTTATGTTTGTCTCGCTCTTCAAGATTATTAACTAACTTACCTTTGACAAGTTTAAATTTACATTTTCTAGGGTTTATTTTTCTAACTAACTTACCTTTGACATGTTAAAATTTACATTTTATGGAGTTTTTTTTCCAACAAATTTTACCTTGATCTACTTTATTTTTTGAAATTGTGCCATCTAGAACCTTTAAAACTACTAAATTTAGAAATACATTTTAGTAAAAATGTAATCATATTATTCCACTTTTTATCGTATTCCTTAATGTAGCAATAAAATAAAACATAAAATATTAAGATAAAATACTTAACACATTTATCGAGAGATAATATTTTACCTAAGTGGGAAATTTATTTAAAGTTAATGATTAAATTTTATATAAAACATAAAATTAATTAAAAAATATTATACTAAAGCTTTGAATATTTATAAAAATCAAAATAAAATAAAATAATGTAAACCATTTTAAAATAAAAAAAATTGTTTCCAAATATTATAAAAATAAATTAATTTAAAATAAAAAATAAAATCTATATAATAAATTTATAATAATAAAAAATTATAAATTAAAAAAAAAATATACCACTATTTTTATACGCATATCACAATGAAATGTATATATTTACATGCATATGGCTAAATATATTAAAAAAACATTAAGTGGAACTTAACCTAAGAAGGATTCTTACAATTTCTCATGGAACACTCATATGACCTTATCATATTTAGCAACAAACAACCCCTAAAAAAATTAAATATTTAACTTGAAGATAATTAAATAGTGAATATCTCTAAAGTAAAAAAAAACATAAATATTTAAAACATCTAAAAGTGAAAGTAAAAGTGGAATTAACGGGTTTTTTTTTGTCCACGTTGTCATTAATGTTATAGTTAGGATGGAATATAGGAGCTTTTGTATTCCTAATTTTTGGGATGGAATATAGGAGCTTTTGTATAACTAATTTTTGAAACTTGAATCTAATTTTTAATTAAAAATAAAATTTATAATTTTAAGTTAAATTTTTTTAACTTGTTCAAGGAGTGTGTATTTTTGAAAATTGAAGCTGGAAAGAGAAAAAAAAAATCCAATCATGTTAAAGATTGTGTTAGGATATTTAGACACTTAGGAGTTAGTTAAGATCAACTTGTGTAATATATCCGTTAGGTAAAAGTGTGTTTCTTTAGTATGCATTAGTATGCATTTGTAAATATTCTAATCCGACGGTCACGATATGTTCTAGACATAGAGTGATCCGACGGTTCAACTTCTCTTAGATCATACCTACCATTGATCCGTGGCTTAACACCCGATTGGTCTATGATCTCTATTTAAAGAGCATAGAGGGTCCTTGGCTAGTTGATCGATTATGAGAAGCTCATGTAACTTTCTTTCTTTTGCATAATAAATTGCTCCGAGTAGCTATTTGGCCGGGGCCGTGGACTGTTTCCCTCTTGAGGGTTTTAACCACGTGACAAACATTGGTGTATTGATCTGTGATCTGTTTGTGTGAAGCAGCTATTCTTGGTGTTCAGTCCTTTGGGAGTACCATGTGTACCCTAACATGGTATCAGAGCTTTTATGAAGAGCCGCTTTCGGTTTTGATCAAGATCTGGAACCGGTGTTGCCGAAAATTTTTTAAGGGTTTCTGGTTCTGGATTTTCTGTGCATTTGTGGGCTGTGGGAGCTGTTCCATTGCGTCTGGAGCGCCGTTTCCATTTGGAAACAGTTTTCGTTTCATCGAAAACCGTTTCCGTTTGCTCTAGAAACACCCATTTCGGCAAATCTGAAGGTATAATGTTACAGTGACGGTTTTGTTTTTTTTTAAATCTCTCATATTTTATCAGTTTATTATTAGATCCTTTTTTGTTTTAGTCTCAGACTGTTGTTTTCCTTGGCTGCGTATGCTCTTTGCCGTGCACCTTGCGCGATCGCGGCGAATCAGAAACAGTGAGGGAAAATTTTTTCTTGTCTTCTCGGCTACGTA
>LPNX011123566.1:0-11656 GCA_001517045.1 Pseudotsuga menziesii | reverse complement strand
CATTCACACCAAATAATCCAACAAAACTTGATTCATGACTCCGAGAGAACCATAAAAGTAACCAACTTACATAATAATTTTTCGGTTTGGGACATAAGTCTCAACTGAATCAACCATGGGAAGTACTTGGGATTTTCCCTAAAGGTCATTGTGAGAAGTACCATAGGAAATCCAAAGTAGCTGGCCAATGAGAGGAATTGCTAAGAGAAACGGGAAATGACCCCTTTCGATTAACTAGATACACCTTTGTGAGGAAAAATCCAAGCACTCTCTTCCAGAAGCCTTGGTTGCCGAGTGGATACCTATGAACCAATAGGAAGTTGTTTAAATCAGGGTCCAAATTTCATTACCGATTACTAGCATACGAAACTATTGATCCACCACGTTCTTCCTCACGACTTAGGGGGCACCCCCCTGAGTTTGTATCTTTATACCGTCACCATCGAGGCCCTCCTCGAAAAGCTTCCTCACCTTCATAAGGACACACAACCTCTGATTTCAACTCAAAATCCTATCATTCCAAGCCCAACCTGTCCACCACACCATTTATCCCCATGGATAGCGCAAATCCTGATCCCTTCTTCGAAGGGATGGTTGGTAGCTAACCCATGTATCTGCCTCACATCATCACCAACATCCCTTCCAGTGGGCCCATCACCACTACGCATGTTTCTGTAAGTACACCACCCATCAGTGGTGGCCCTACAATATCCCTCGTAATTCAAACCATACCATCATACATACCTGGGGTTGTGGCCCTTCCATCATTATCGCAACTATCCCCATTGTAGGAAGTCAACCTTAAGTGCTGCCAGCCATGCATGGACATCACGCTCCTGCAAACCCTAGTGCCATCGTTGGTCCATCCTGAACCAACCTCGGATCGAGCCTACCCTTTATGGCTCATCTTAATTTACTAGACTTGGCTATATCAATGTCACTGGCCTCCCATGCTGGCCAAAATTCCGTCAGACATTCCAAAGTTTGAACGAAACGCAGGGGAAGACTCCCAAGACCCCATTATGTTGTTTCATTTATGGTTCTCGTTAAACAACATTGTAGACGACTTGATCAGACAGAGATTATTCCAACACACACTCATAGGCGTTGCAACAAAGTGGTATGTCGAACTCCCTCAAGCCTCTTACCCTGATTTCAACTGACTGGCTTTCATGTTCCTTCAATATTTCGAACTTCCCGTCAGATACGACGAAGGTGTGGAAATATTATTATCTTGCTGTTAGAATACCTCTACTCAAATCACCGACCGCATCCATGAATGGTGGTGATGATGTAGCCTATGCAAGATCCAGCTTGATGATAGGATCTTCCTTGATTGGTCCTTGAAAACCTTATTACCGCCCATAGCCAAGGATGTCGCCTCTGAATGTCCCCAATATGAGGAAGAGTCCATCTTAAAGGGCCAACAGTTTTATTTAATTTACCCCCAGTCTGGGTATCTGTACACCATCATACTAGATGCTTCCCATGCCGACACCTCTCACTGTGATGCACCGAGGGCATCCCACACTGCGAATGGTGTCATCAGTTCTGTATCCCAACACCCAAAGTACTATGTGGCATTCCCTATGATGCCACTAAACTGAAGAAACACCACTAGTGGTGCACAACCAAACCAGATATCTGATTAATCAAGGATGATGGCTCATTTCAGAGCCACAACCTCCTATGCAAAATCCACACCAAGTCAGCATGCCCATGCGTCGACCTTGCTGGCACAACCATATTCAAGACCAACGGTCGGATTCGTAGCCCCTCTAGCTCCTCCAACATACTATACACCACCTATGCAAGCCGCTTCGGCCCCTAGCCCATCTCCTTTGACCTCCTTAGGACAATTTTTTTCTCAGCAGAATCTTCCCAACCAACCCTCCCCCAATAACCAACAAGGGAAGGGTAAGAAAAACTGAGAAAGAAACCTGGTTAACAACCAACCATAAGGAGGTGGCCAACAACCTAATCCTCCTAACAACAATGACGCTAACCTGCTGACACAAAACCCCCAATATCCTAATCGATCAAGATGAACCGCTCCATTATAGCCTAATAATTCATGTAAATTATGCAACATCTATGGTCACTACACCCAGGAATGCCCGCATATGGACCCCTCTAAGCAATTTATCCAGAACGAAGCTCAACGGGGCACTAATGCGGTGGCACAGGCTTAACCCAACTCGACACCACTAGGCCCTCCACCTATGGTGCTCCAAAACCCCTGCTACCACTCCAAGGAATGGTTGCAACCGTACCCCTACCCCCACCTGCTCCTGAGGAACCCGCTGCGGCTCCACCCATGGAGAATTGAATCCATCACCTTATGACAATGTCAACTGAAGAGGTGAACCTCTAAACTATACATAGCCAGTACGGATCCACCATGGAAACCGTTGAACCATCAGCAAAGTCCACCTTCGGAACTTCCAACACGCCTCTCCACATGCCCCCACCCCCCACTAATGGGGTGGCTAGAGGTCCACAGTCTCCCATACGGCACATTACCAATAACACGACTACTAGAGCTGCCTTGAATTATAACATCGTTGACGACTTAGCTCAGTCACCTACAACCATGTCCGCTCTCTAGGTACTCAAAACGTGCCTGCCATAGCGGTAAACATTACTATCCGCAATTGGTGTCGTGGATCCCTCCGATTCCAGATTGATCACATTCGATTTTGATCATGGAGAGCCAAGAATTCCATCCACCATTGCCTTCTAGATTTTGGTCTCAATTCATAATTTGGTCATACATCGATGTAACACCCCGGTTTTGACCCCGTTACATTAATGTATATGATGTATATATTGTAACTAATCGTGGTGTGGAGCTAAAGGAAAAATCCCCACCATCGATTTATTGTTTTATGTTCTGGAAATTAAAATTGTTGCCGAAGGTATATTTCGTGCTAGCTGGCACATTATAATTTTTGGCATCATGTAAATATGCTTCTTAATTAAAAACCCCAACCAGCTATGTCTATGCAACAAGTAATGAGATGGGGGCATGATTTTCCTAAGGAATAGGGAGGGAAAATATTTAAACCTTTGGGCCAATGGGGAAAAGCCAAATGTCAAAGGGAGAACCCATCAATTAGTGAACTACCTATTTTGTCTTTTCCCTAATCAATAAATTTTGCCAGAATGTGGTTGCATTAGTTATTGCATGGGGATGGGAAGAGTATGGGCACCAATTTCGAATTTGGGGAAAACCTATTTTGACTTTTGGGCAAGTAATCACCCAAAAATGCATGCCATTTGCTCTTACATGGACGTTCTTCATTTTTTTGGCTCACACAGGGAAGCTTGGGAGCTGTTCTTACCTCCATGTTTTTGCTGGCTGAGTGTTTTTCCTTCACGATTGGGCACCTGGGCATTTCTATCATTATCATTCACCACCGTTGGGGCTCTCTCAAGCGACTGGGAACTCGCTGTAGTCATTTCCTCAATCTCTTGAGTTGTGGATTCGTTTTTGGTGATGATATCTGGTTGGGTTCCTTTCCGCAATGTTCTGTTGCATTTCCCCAATGTTTATCAAGATGAAAATCGTTTTGTGTTCTCAACACAGCAATTGTGGCGTATGGAATTTGTTTCTGGCCACGTTAGGGCCAAAACGTCCCTGGGATACGATTTGCTATAGTGGGTTGTTCTTACTCTCCTTGGAAACTAATTTTGTGGCTGAATTGTTTTCCTAAACCCAAGAATGGTGGATATTACTGTGTGTGCAATTGGTCTTTGGACTATGTAGGAGTGGGAAGGAGTTAGCTTGATAAGCCTAGTGTTTTGTAGGAGCCTCGTAGAAAAAACTAGAGGGTTGGCTCTCTTCTCTACACCCCCTGAATAGCACTGGAAGGGAATTCATGGCCCGAGGGACTGTACAACAGAGAAGGGAATGATTCCTTGTGTTGGGTGTGTGTGGATGTCTTAGGAGTCAAGCTAGTTCTAGTGTAGGAATCCTTAGCTCTTCAATGAGCCCACTAGCTCAGCAGACAATGCTTCCATCTCCTGACAATCTGATAAACCCAAACATGGATTTGGCTTAACTGAGTTTGACATATCTTTGGCTATGTGTGAGTCTGCTTTTTTTCCTTTTCCTTGGGGAAATCATGCCCAGCTCGGCGGTGGCAGTGTTGCTGAGAAATTAAGGAGCACAGTGGCATATGGTTGAAAGACAAGTATTGTTGTGTGATTACTCATGCGACTGTATTGTTTATGTGAATTATTATGAACATGCTAAAATGTGTTGAATGCTTGAATTAAATGTAATTGCTTCTGCTGAATGTTAATTCTTAGGCATCTGTGTATCTTGGTTCAATGCATTTTATTTTACGTTTTATGGGGCTAAATGCCCGGGTAGATAGAAGTAATGGGTAGCGTCCTCTTCGCCAGTTAGAGGGTCGGGGATGTTACAGTGTGGTATCAGAGAACATGTTGCAGCATGGGCCTCAATGGGCCATGAAGAAGCAGTGACAGAGGCAAGGTTACCCTCTGCCCAACTAAGGAAAAATGAGAAAGACAGGAAAATTTCAAAAAAAATTCTAAGTATGGAAAATGTCGGATGACTTAGGCTAAAGTCCATCTGATACGTTGGATGGCTTAGGCTGAAGCTCATCTGATATGTTGGATGAAAATCTGAGTCCATCCGATAAAGAACCCCATCGAGGAAGAAATTTTAAAAAATTGTCTAGGTGTCAAAAATCGTCAAAAGACATTTGCTGAAGCTATCCGATACGTCAGCTTAGTTAGCCGAAGGGATGCCGATGATGCTAGAGGAGAAAATATAAAGGGAACCAAAGGTATCGACTGGGGTGAGCCGAGACACAGCTGACAAGGAAACCGGAGAGAAAATTTTTGAAAAGTTTTCAAAGTGTTAAAATTATTGGAAGACGTTCGTTGAAGTGGAGCCGAGGTGTCGGCAAGGCTCACCGGAAGGGAGCCGACGCAGCGATGGAAGGAAGATGAGAAGAAAAATTTTCAAATTTTTCTAAGTATAGGAAATATGGGAAAAAAATTTCTGATGTCTCTCGGAAGACAGTGGAAGATTGAGCCGAAGTGTCAGAAGGGAAATGAAGATAGACCCGCCGAAGCATCGGAAAAGAATAGAAGATCAACCAGCCGATGCATCAGAAGAGAGAGGAAGATCGAGACGATGCATTGGAATATAGAGGGATATGGATCTGATATGGCATTGGAATACAAATAAATATGGATCCGATAAGGTATCGGAAGACAGATGAAGACTCACCCGATAAGGCATTAGAAGTATTGTCAACTAGTGACTCGATACCTTGTCCTTCTGAAATGATGGTGGAGTCGTCTCCCATGTGGATGGGGATAGATTTGCCAGTCTCCAAGGATGAAAAGGAGTCTCTTTCAGCCATCATGTGGTTTGAAGCTCCAGAATCAATCAAGAGTGCTTTGGACTTTGAAGTTCTTTCCATGAGGGCATGACCTTTTTCATGCCGTGGTTCCCGATCTTGCTGATCTCTCCTCCAAAAGTTGTCCAAAATATTGATGTGATTTCTCTCAAGGAGAGAGGTTGCTTCATCAAGATTCTTCTTCATGTAGGCATGTTCAGGGTGGAAGCCCTTCCCGCAATAAGAACACTTTACTTTTTCCTTTCCATGGTGCCCTTTTCCTTTGTTCTTCCTTGAGCCGGAAGACTCATCATGCTGCTGAATTTCAACTCTAGGTTTAGGAGCATCAAATTTAGTTTTTGGGTTCTTTTGCTGCTTTGTTTTACCCTTCATATATTTGGGCCGCGAGACATGTAGGGATTGATCACGGGAAGATCTGATGATCCCCATCTGGACAAGCTTGTCATGTTCACTTGTTAGGGACTCAATGAAGGCATTGAGTGTAGGCATCTTCCATCCAGGGGTTGTGAGATTCCCCGCACGGAATGTAGAAACAAAAACTGAATAATCAACCCCAAGCTTGGAGAGTATGGCGAGGATGAGCTGATCATCCTTCTTCTCCACTTTGCAATGCTTCAAGAGTAAAACAATATGCTTTAACTTTGTGAAAAAGTCATCGAGAGTCTTGAAATTGGAGGGCTGGAGAGACATTAATTCATTTTTGAGCTGGTAAACTCTCAAGTCATCATGATTTCCATATAGAGTTTCCAATTTGTGCCATACTTCTTTTGGAGTCTTCAATCCCGCAAGATGGAAAAGAAGATCTCGGGAAACAGAGAGGCACAAGAAACCGAAGGCTTCATCCTTTTTGTTCAAGAATCTTGATTGTTCTATGGCTGAACCAGGATCATCTTCAGTGTCCATGGTGACTCTAAAGAATCCTCTGGAGGGCAGCTAAATCTCCATATCGCCTTCCCATGAGTGGAAATTGTATGTAGTCAAAATATCTACCGAGGAGGCCATCTAGATCTGCTGGAGCGAATGCTTCACCTGTAGAAAACCTGAAAATCAAAACAGAAAGGGAAATGTAAGGTCAGATAACCTACACATTTTAGGATTTCATCACACCCAGCATAGTCAATCAAGCAATCTTGATCAACAAGTTCTTTACTTGGGGTATTAAGTGGTAAGCCTTGGTTTCTGGTGCAGTGCGGGATTTTTGAGCTATTGCTCAATTTTCATGCAGAAATCTGTCAAAAAGCTTGTTTTTGAGAGATAGAGCTTCATCCCATCGTGAGCTCTGATACCATATTAATCTTGTATATTGATCTAGGAACAAAGCATCAATATCATCAAAGATTAATCAACAGATAACTCATGAAATGGTGTAACCGGTCTACTGAAATAGTAGCCACTCTGTATTCACATAAAGAATGAATGATTACAATTACAATGTCATGCTACAAGCATGAATGAATGAGTAATTCGAATCCTCAAGGATGTCATTTGAATTGAATGAGTGAGTCTAGATTAATAAACTATAAGCCATAGTCCACACTCAGTTACCCACTGATCAAAACCCTAATTGACTCAACTGAACCCTAACTAAAGCCTGAGTGCAATAAATGACTGAGTCTTAACTGAAAGAGATCGGACACATGTCATAGCAAGCCAACCATCAAGTGCTAGTGCTTCAATGACTCCAATGAACCTCAATGAGGTTAACTGAAGTTGAACTGAACATCAGAAGTTGGTGGAGGCGCTCTTGTTGACTCTAGTTCATTAATTAATCATTAATTAATCAATTAAATGAAAGGAGGTGCCTTCACTGACTTGTTTAACTGAGTGTAACCACCAGTTAGCAGTTAGGTTCATTAATATCACTTAGATAACCCTTGGAGTGCTCCAGTTAGCCTCCCTGAATGTAGGAGAAGGCTAAGTTATCCTCCTTTACTGAAGGTAGGCGTGGGTGTGATTGGATGATGACATTTAATGCTCCACTGATGTCAATTAATGTCAATAATACTTAGGATAGTGGTTTAACTAGGCAAATTTGACCAAAAAGAGTGTGTATGGTGGTAAATGTCTCCAACACGCCCCCTTAAGCTATACTCAAGAGAATTTAGAAAACACAAATGCATAAAAATGCTAGGGCCCTGGAAACTAAGGCCATAGGTCACCCTGAGCAATGCTAAAACTGAAACAATGCTCAAAACAAACTAAGTGAGGAAAAGAGGGAAAACCCAGTGGGAAAAATCCCCCCTCAAGCTAAACACTAAAAGTAGTCTGAATCACCCTAATGAACTCACCCCCAACAGTGAACGGAGGTAAGTGAACTTCTTTTCTAAAAATCTCTTGGTGAAGATGTCTACAATCTACTCATCAGTCGGGTAGTATTGCAGAATGATGGTCCTGTCATTTACTAGCTCCCTGATGTAGTGAATGTGGATCTCTACATGCTTGGTCCTCTGCCTAGTAACTGGATCCATGGATATCTTAATAGCACATTGATTGTCACAAAAGAGAACAGTGGACAAAGTACTACCAAGATCAAACTACTGAGTCAACTAAACCCTAACTGAAGCTGGAGTGCAATAAATGACTGAGTCTCAACTGAAAGATATCGGACACATGTCACAGCAAGCCAACCATCAAGTGCTAGCACTTCAATGACTCCAATGAACCCCGATGAGGCTAACTGAAGTTGAACTAAACATCATAAGTTCGTGGAGGCACCCCTGTTGACTCCAGTTCATTAATTAATCATTAAATAATTAATGAAATGAAAGGAGGCACCTTCACTGACCTGTTTAACTTATTGTAACCACCAGTTAGCAATTAGGTGCATTAATATCACTCAGATCACCCCTGGAGTGCTCCAGTTTGCCTCCCCGAATGTAGGACAAGGCTAAGTTAGCCTCCTTGACTGAAGGTAGGCGTGGGTGTGACTGGATAATGATATTGAATGCTCCACTGATGTCAATTAATGTCAATAATACTTAGGATAGTGGTTTAAATAGGACAATTTGACCAAAAAGAGTGTCTATGGTGGTAAATGTCTCCAACAAGTAGAGTAAGAGGTTTGATGTAACTCTTTCAAACATGCAACTGTTGCAAACTCATCAAAATGGAATCATTCTTTCAACTTGAAAAAGAAAATTTTCACAAAATAATATTTATTACTACTTTTCTCTTTTCAATTTTTTTTTAAAGAAAGGGTTCAAGAAGTTTGTTTGTACTTGTAATATGTATGTAAACACGTTTTCTTTTGGAAAATAAATTTTGTTATGAAAATGGTTCAATTGATTTTGGTTCCAAAAAGTATCTCAAGATATTGTTTAAACTTGGGACTGTGGTTCCATATTGGTTTATAATGTGCACACATGCTATTTTAAAATGTTATAATCGATGATTCAAATCAATGGTATGGAAATCAATGCAAAATTTTTAAATATTTTTGAGGATTTGAAGCAACTAATATTCTTTAATTATTTTTAATCTTGTTCAACTTAAGAATCTCTCAAATTGAAAAATAATTTGAAATAATTTCCTTCAAATATCTACACTGGGGATCCTTGTTTATCATGAGACAAATCAATCAAGGAGCATGTACAGAGGATACACAAATCCCTTTGAAATTATATGATTAAACATTTACACTTGATATCCACTTTATCATTTACAGGACCGGCTGAAAGCACAAGTAAAGAGGATACTTGTGGCTCGATATTATGCTTCAAAAAATAAAATCTAGACTATTACACTTGAGATCCACTTTATTTTTTGTAGGACCACCCAAAAACACAAGAAAATAAGATACTAAGTGGCTCAAAATTATGCTAAAAAAATTCAAATCTAAACTATTACACTAGAGATCGACTTTCTCATTCACAGGACCACCCAAAAGTGCAAGTGAAGAGGATACTCATTACTTAGACAAAACTTATAACTAGAAACTTGAAATGACAATGTATTCCTATGATTGTTCTCATGAAATTTCAAAATTAAAAGATTCAAACTAAGAAATGCACTAATTAAGTATTTTTCTCTTGTTTTGGAGAGCTTTTTTTGAAATTATCTTAAGTGTAGTGTTCAAATTTTTGAATTTTTCTTATCAAAATTTTCAAAAGATTATCCCAATCTAGTTTTAATGTGATTTATAGTTTGTAACAAGTTTTCAACTTCAAGAAATTCAACAATTGATAGACCTAAAGTTCATAAAAACAATGGTCTAAGTTTGTTTATTTTCTTAAAATTTTTGTAATTTAGTTAACAAATCTTCTTAAATATTTAATTAGGTATTTAGAGGTCCAAATACAAGCTTCTAAACCCTTGATCTGATCAAACAAATGCAAAAATTAAAAAAAAATTAAGCACAAACTCGCATCTCAGGAGTGGGTCACCCTTCTTGGGTCATTATATGAAACCTAGGTCGCACTAATCAACTCATTTTCAACAAGTTGCACAAAGGTCGCTCTGTTAGGGAAATAAATGTGACCCAGTCGCTATTGTGAAGGAAAAAAGTGTGATCGACATATATATTTAGAGGAAATATTTCAAGAAATGAGCAAAATTACTTGATATTCATTCAAATTTCTTTCTAATTTACCCCTACTAGAGTGAAAAATAAATCTATGGAAAAAAATTAAAGAATTGATGGCTAAGACACCTGAATTAAGGACAAGAAAATTCAAGAAAATTAAATCCCAATCTATAGTGGAGCCGCCAATTTGTTTGCTGAGTTTTCCATAAAGAATATCTCTCCCATTGTAAGTATTAATGGGTGAATCTCAATTGATAGAAAATGAATGTAATTATCTTTATTTTCCTAAAATTCAACCAATATTCATGAGTTTGAGAAGGGAGGAAGGTAGGAGAATACTTTAGAAGTGTGCCTCAAGGTGAAGATACTTGATTCTTGAGATTTTTAAACCTTTAGGCCTCCATTAACAACAATTTAACATGCATTCTTACCTCTAGCATGAGTCTTTATTTCTACTAGCAACAACTTAAAAAAATATTGAAACTAACTACCAACTTTGAATCTGAAAATAACTTGGAGGGAAAAATTTAAACTCAAAAATGGGGGAAAAATGAATTACTTCATATATATTGAAAAGAAGAATGATACTTACAACCTTATCTTGCAAATATCATCCTTCTCCCTTGCTTTGAGCCACTCCTCTTCCATCCATTCCCTTGATTTCCAAAAGTTTTTGAAGTAGAAGAATTTGTGCCTTCAATTCTTCAACATGCTTCTGCTCTAATTTTCTATGCCCTTTACATTGCCCCAAATGCCTCCTTTTATATTGGGAATTAGGAATTCAAGAATCAAACTTCAATGTGGGATAATACATTTTCCCAAAATTTTGATTTATTTCATCAAAATCCCACTTTCTATAGTTTTTTTAGGATTTTGTCATAATCCAAAATTTTAAGCACATTTAATGCATATGCCAAGCATTTCCTTCCACTTGGACTTCAACTGATGGAGACTAGAACTTGGCCTTTAAGTGGGTGATTCAATAAATGAAATTTGAATGATACCTTCCATTTGTGGAAATGGTGGTAAGATAAGAGAGGAATGTCTATTAGTGTACTTACTTTCTTTCTTCACGTTGTGAGCGAATGGAAAATTGTATTTATGATTATCAATTTCAAAGGGTGTTCATTTGATTGTGAAATATGTGAGTTTGTGTGATGGGAACATATCGATGCAGGCTTCCAAAGTGTGTTCTCCAATCTACGGCAACCATGGCCATCGGGTCACTTACATGAACATGCTGCCACTTTTAGTCCTCCCATGAGTGTGAGAGTTATCCAGGACCCTTGCATAGCCAAGGGTATGGCAACCTACCTTTTGAAAGATGTTTTTTTTTTAAATTTCAAACAAATAAAAAGTAAAAAATTATAAATATTTGTTTTCCCCATATGAGTATTATCTTTGATTTCCAATTATATGTTATATATATTATTTTTTATTGCTAACTTTAATTTTTTTTTGAAAATACAAGGTTGTTAAGCCTGCTACCATCACCCTACTATTAACCTTTAGGCATGCAATGTAGGAGTTATTTTTGGTTATTTTAAATTAAGTATTCTTGCTAAATTCACATAATATTATTTCTCAATGGTAATTTTTCTTAAGAATTAGACAATATTTTTTAGTGTGCTTTTTGCACTTAGAGTAGGGAGGCGCTCTACAAGCGAGTTTGTGGGAGATGTGTTCCTAATGTTCCTAACATAATATACAAAAATTGTATATATATATATATATA
>LPNX011123541.1:68744-81850 GCA_001517045.1 Pseudotsuga menziesii | reverse complement strand
TGACCTTTTGTACACCTTATGATCAATAATATGGTAGTATTAATGACCTTTTGTACACCTTATGATCGAACTATGAAGAGGAAAGTTTTCCAATTCTATTAGATTACTTTCTGACACTACTTTGTTGATATCAAGGATATTGTAGTAGTACAAACTACCTTGTTGGGACCCTATAAAGTTTTCTCCTCAAAGTAACAATTACACTATACTACTTGGACTCATTAAAATCATGAAGTTTCCAAATATAGGGTTTTCATAAAATAACATCACAACTTCAAGTGGGGAAACATCACACAATTCCTCACGTCTGAAGGGATTGATGTTATAGGATAGGTGAAATGAGAAACAATTATCGCTAGTTGTGGACCACTAGGGGAGCATCATTTTCCTTCTTTCCATTTCAGATAAGATAGATAAGATATGATAATTTTATTAATGTCCAGCGAAGGACCACAAAGGTAGGTTAATATTACTAAAAGATATGGATCTAATGTGAATTGAATGTGGGAGTGTGAAGGCCGCTCCAGAGGAATTTCAAACAAACTTTTCAAATATTCTTGAAGGATGATTTCATTAATGGTTTCATATGTGATTGTTCTTTAATCATTCATGGTTGCATATAATTCTTGGGCTATTTTGTATTTGTTGTGAATCTTGTGATCATTATATTTGGAAGAGCCCTCCTAAAGTTTTTGGCTTATTGAGTTAGATACACATGGTTGTTAGAGCATGTTTATAACAGTTTAGGTAGGCCTTCTTTCATACAAGTTTGAATATCCTTGATCGTTTATCTTCTCTCAAGTCCCTGGTACAAAACGGAATGGAGCCATTTATTGAGTAGTGGGATGCAAACTGCAAGCAATGAAAACTTTTCAAATATTGAAAATAGCGAACCACAAAAGAGATTTAGAGAGATTTTTATGGAGATCAAGGCAAATTTTTTTGTGGAGAGTTCTATTTTCAATATTTAAAATCTTTCACTCCTTGCAGTTGCATCCCACTACTAAAAAATGGCTCCATTTCGTTTTGTATCAGGGACTTCAAGGAGTGTCATTAATGTTTGAAGGCAAAGTTTTTTGTGGAGAGTTCTATTTTCAGGTTTTCATGAGTTGTTGAAGGATTCAGCAAAGTGTAATGAATATATTTTGCAGTCTTTGATAATTTAGTGCTTCCTCGACTAAATACAATTCAGTTATGTAATGATCATGTTCATTTACAAAATGGGTCTGCGGCTTATATTTATAATTTTTTTGACAGAAGCACCTTGGTCGAGGTATTTACCTCGACCGAGTTAACACCTCGGTCGAGGTATTTATTAACCCTCAGTCGAGGTTTAATACCACGACCGAGGGTTAATAAATACCTCGACCGAGGGCTGAAAAAAACCTCGATCGAGGGCTTGATAAAAGCTCGGTTGAGATATTAAAACCTCGGTCAAGGGCTTGTTAAACCCTCGACCGAGGTACATTTTTTTGTTTTTGCCGAAATGCGCTTGCCAAAAAGTGTTACCCAGGTCCGTGGATTCACCCTCTGGGTACTGTGCTAGCTCAGTCAGGAGTAGGTAATATCGATCACCCTATCTCTTTTGCAAGCAGAAAATTGTCCACAGCAGAGAAAAATTATACTACGACAGAACGCGAAGGTCTCGCTATGGTATATGCACTACAGAAGTTTCGACATTATCTGCTAGGATCTCATTTTAAGATGTTTACTGACCATTCTGCTTTGAAGTATCTGGTTAACAAGCCTGTGCTAGGTGGAAGAATATGTCGGTGGTTGATCCTATTCCAAGAATATGATTTTGAGATCATCGTTAAGCCTGGAAGACTTAACCTATGACCTGACCACTTGTCGAGGCTCGACTTAGGCGAAGAACCTACCAATTTGGACGAAGGTCTTCCTGATGCCCAGCTATTTGTTATACAGATGGTTGATGAATATTTTCAGGATATTGTTCAATACTTGTCTACAGGTTTTCCACCCCCGGAGATGACCACATAGCAAAAGAAGCAGTTGGTGGTTTGTGCAGCGGACTTCACCTTAATAGCGGGACAGCTGTATAAAATGGGACCAGATGAAATACTGCGCAGATGCGTCTTGGAGCATGAACGGCCACTAATTTTGGCTGAAGCACACTCTGGCGCAGCAGGAGGTCATTATGCAGGGAAAGCCACTGCACAGAATATTTTGATATCCGGCCTATGGTGGCCCATAGTTCATAAGGATGCAATAGAATATTGCCACAGCTGCGACGTCTGTTAGAGGACAGGCAAACCATCCAGGCGGGATGAAATGCCCCTATTTCCACAGGTAACCTTACAAGCTTTTGACAAATGGGCTATTGACTTTGTCGGCCCTATCAACCCCCCCGCAAAGAAGTTCGGAGCACGATATATTATTACAGCTACTGACTACCTTACCCGTTGGGCTGAAGCCCAACCAGTCAAGAACTGTAGCGCTGCTACAACCGCGCAATTCATCTTTGATCACATCTTATCCAGGTTTGGGTGCCCTCGCGTCCTTATGAGTGATCAAGGATCACATTTCTTAAATAAAACTATTGCAGTGCTGACTGAAGAATTTCAAGTATACCATCAGAAAAGTACAGCCTATCATCCACAAGCAAATGGGACTGTCGAAGCTTTTACTAAGATCCTTGAGCATGCTTTGACAAAGATTTGTAATGCTAACAGAAATGATTGGGACCTTCGAATTCCAGCAGTGCTATGGGCTTACCGAACTACTTGCAAAAAGTTGACAGGCCATACACCTTTTCGACTGGTTTATGGGAAAGAAGCCATCATGCCCATGGAATACATTGTTCCTAGCCTCAGAATATTTGCTTTCACTGAGATGGATGACCCAGCCATAATGACAGAAAGACTGAAATAGATATTAGAACTCGAAGAAGATAGATTTATTGCAGGTTTCCAGCAACATGTGCAGAAATCTCGAGAAAAAGCGTGGCATGATAGACACATCAAGAAGAAACCATTCCAGTAGGGTGATCTTGTGCTCCTCTATGATAGCAAATTCATGAAGTTCCCAGGAAAGTTCAAGACACATTGGAAGGGCCCATATATAGTACAGAAAGTTACTAATGGGGGCGTAGTCCAGCTAGCTAAGTTAAATGGAGAACTTTTCCCTTCTATGATAAATAGGAGTCGTCTAAAAAAGTACAGGGACAAGCCAGGTACTCAAAATCAGAGGTAGCACCAAGAAAGAAAAGTCTACATACCCAGAACAGCTGAAATCGGGTACTGTACCATAAGACAAGCTGCTCATAACACTAGGGAATGTCGCAGTCTGAAGGCTGAAGTATGGAAAGTCGAAGGTTGGTCAGGGGTCGCAGGGTAATACTATGTCGAAGTTGAAGGTGGTCGTTGTGTCGTAGGTTCCAACTGTGTCGCAGCATAGAATGTGATGGATGGGACAAAATGAAATTGGTGGCAGCGGTACGTGAGCTACTCTTAATACCTGTAATTATGAGATTTTGGGAAAATCTAAGGCTGGGTGTGACGAGATTCTTGGCATTCAAGCAGATTTGGTGTCATTAATACACTATGCTGACATATTTTGTAACGGAATTCTATAAGTATGCTACATTGGCTTGTGAAATTTTGCTCGAAGCACTTCTTGGAGTTTGCTCGACTGGAGCCATGTCAAACAATTGTGAAGTCCAGGAGCTAGTACGAGAGTTCAGAGAGAGAGGTCTACAGAACCTTTTGAGTAATCCGCCAGTACAGTCATATTAGACCTAGGTACACAGGTAGGCAGAAGTTCGCTCTAAATCAGGAAAAGGCAGGCACAAATTCACTCTAACGTGGAGCAACGAAGGCCATAAGACCTCGCCAAATGACTCTGGGGAGCCCCGCCCTGAAATATTCCAGCATAGCAGAACCGTGGCAGCTGTGTGTCTTATGCAGCGTGACACACAATTCCAGGGGACCCCAAGCTGTGGATGGTTAAGTGTCGCCAACCCGAGCAAGGGATGGGGGTGTAGATGGATCCACAAGGCCTTGCTCCATATAAATATCAAAAAGGAAAGAAGCAGACAGCCGAAAACCAGCAGGAAGGACTCCAGGAACCAACGCACAGTGTCTTCTCCAAGCACATTTTACCACCAGCCGAGTAGATAAGTGCCCCGGGACAGGACACTGGTGAGTCTTAGGGGCCTGTTGGGGCGCGCACTTCAACGGTTATTAAGATGGGTAACTCTACGGGTTTTGACTCAAAATAGTCTTAGGGGTGTCGGGGGTTGAGTCAAAGTCCTCTATTGTAATAAACCCGCGGCTTAAGACCAGGGTTTAGGGTTTTGGGTGCCCATGGTTTCTATGTTTTTGTAAATAGTGTGATATAAATAGGCACTTGGGTAAATAAGAAAGGTTAGGTTTTTGATGTAAAGAAAGGGAGGCGAAGCTAAGGCTGATTGGGTAAGGAAAGGTTAAGTCCCAGCTGTGTGCGTGGACGGCCTCTGCAGTTGTGTGCGCAGAGGGGTTTTGTAAGAAGATTAAGGAAAGATCTGCAGCTGTGTGCATAGAGGGGTTTTGTAAGAATATTAAGGAAAGATCTGCAGCTGTGTGCGCAGATCAAACTGTGGTTTTGTAGCAAGTTGAATAAAACACAGTTTTGTGGATGTAACCCCTACACTGGGGGTGAACCACGTTATATCTAGTGTTGTGGTTTCTTGTGTTGTTTCTCTTTCTGTTGTCCTTTATGCATTAATAACTGTATACATTTGATAAATTAGATCACTACTAATAACAAGCCTCGCTATGAATTCCCTGTAGTGGGTTAAGCAAATCATGGTTGTTTATCTATCAGCGAAGTTGTATATGAGTAATAAAGCTATGTAATTATTGATTAATAAGTTTATTAAAGGCTAAGGTACAGTAATACCCCTCTCTTCTTACAGAAACCTGATTCTACGGCACCCCATAGCTGTTTCGGGTGAGACTGCAACCTGCGCGCAAGTTGTTGCCGAAAGGGCCAACATTGTGGGTCTTTTGTTGGTGCGACATAAAAGGATTAAACCTGGGTCTGCCCTATTGCCCAACAGGGGGAAGAGAGAGAGAGAGGGATAAAGAGAGGTGGGTTGTAATGGGATTGAAAGGATTGGGTGGGGTTATATTTAATGGGGAAAATAGGGGATTAGATGTAAGAGGAGGTGTGGGGTCAGAGGTGGGTGGATTCATATGGACGTGTGTGTGTGGGGGGGTGTCATGCGTTGGGGAGGGGGTTGTTAGGTGTCAGTGGTTGGGGAGTAAGAGTGAGTGGAGAAGGGTTTAGTAATGGAGAAGAGGGGGCAGGGGGAGAGGTAGGAGAAGCAAGGAGTGATCTATGGATGTGTAATGTGGGTGTACATGAGAGAGAGAGAGAGAGAGAGAGAGAGGTGGTGGGTGTAAGGAGTGAGAGAGAGGTGATAGGGGGATGTGTGTGTGTGTGTGTGAGAGAGAGAGAGAGAGAGGAATGGAGGTTTAGTGGTTTCGGGGAGGGCGCTAAGTGATTAGAGATAGAACAATAGGGTGTGTTTAAGAGTTAGAGGTAGGGAGAATTAAGGGTTAGGGTTAGGGGGAGGGCACATACAGGTGTTAGCTGTAAGGAGAGACATGTGTGTGTGTGTGTGTGTGTGTGTGTGAGAGAGAGAGAGAGAGAGAGAGAGAGAGAGAACGAATGGGACGGTGGTGTGTTAGGGAGAGAGAGGAAGGGGGTTAATGGTAGGGAGAGGAGGAAGAGGGGTTAAAGGTAGGGAGAGGAGGAGGGGGGGCTTAGTAAGAGTTAGAGGGAAGAGTGGGGTGGGAGGGGGGAAGGGGGACATAAAATAATAAAATTATTGTTATAATTGGAAATGTAGTCAAATCTAAAGTATTGTTATAATAGGCAATGTAGTCTAAAGTTATATGTTGACATAACATGCATGTGTTATATTCTTAAAAAATGTGCACACGTTTTTCAGTAATATAACACTCATAGATTTAGCATTGGTATGAATACATATTTGAATTTAAACAAAGCGTGAGCGCATATATTGCCACTATGGTTGAACCTCCACCCATGCTAGCATGGCATTCTTATGCCTATGTGTCTACTTCATAATTTTCTTCAGATTCATCATGCCTATGCCTTGGAGTATGATAAACCATGGCCAATTGAGCATTATATCCAAATTTTCAATATGATGGTGTTTAGTTGTTGGTTACAGTATGTTGCACACCTCCATTTTTTATGAAATTTTACAAACATATTTTTTTTTGTAAATTCCAAATATGTAATTTTTATCATTTCTCAACCATTTTGATTAAAAAATGTATGTTTCACTAAAGAACAACCACCTCTACATCCTATAAAAAACTCATTTCCAAATAGGTGTATTACGACATTCAAATTTGCGGCTATAATTCACATACTATTTTCCAAGTTTGATCACTTATATATATATATATAATTTTATTATGTGCACTAGTATTATTTGTTCTCTATATTTCTACCACTTCTAGTAAGTTTATTCCATCATTCAGTCAGTCAAAGGATGTACCCACAAAAACATATACCTTATAATTTGTCCCAAAATAATAATAAAAAAGTACTAGTTAAAAAAAATGGAACTTTATATAGTTAAGAACATTTTCAATACAAAAAAAAATTTATATTTGGAAAAGTCATTCAATTTCATACATTTCAACTTTCTTACTCGTTGCAAGATTCATTATGTAAGTGTCTCAAAATATCCATCTAAGTTGAGGGATGGTTGTTTTTTCAATTTTCTATTGCATCTAACTTGTCTAAAGAGATCTTCATTAACCTACACACACCCTTAACTATTTGTATAAAAAAATAGTAGGTCTAAAATTTATAAAAGTAAAACAATATATAACCAACTAGAACCAAATTTTTAACAATAACTTATGAGAACGTACTTTCAAGTTAAGAAAAAAAATAACAATAAGTAGAACCTAATTTTTAACAATAACTTAAGAAAAAAAACTGCTTAAAAATTGGTTTTATGTTTTATCTACTTCCTATTTTAAGTGGTTTTGAATATAATTTAAAAAGAAATATTTTAACTAGTTTTGAATATAATTTGAAAGGAAACTATTTGCAACCTAGTTTTGTGTTTTATCTATTTTCTATTTTAATTGGTTTTGGATATAATTTAAAAAAGACATTATAATATAATGGGTGTAGGATAAAACAAAACTAGAGTTTTGTGTTTTATCTATTTTCTATTTTAATTGGTTTTGGATATAATTTAAAAAAGACATTATAATATAATGGGTGTAGGATAAAACAAAACTAAAATGCCTTCTTTATTTTGTGCGTTTTTTTATAAAATTTAGTCAAAATCGATTTTTATAAATGACATCAATTATCTTGTGCTTGCTTTATTTCTTATGGTTGAAGTTAAGAAAAAAGAAAAACTACGTGTAATATCCCAAATTTTGAACCTACTATTTATAGGCAAGAGCCTATTGATCATAATGATTATATTGATGTTTTATTTTTATATTGGGTCAAAGACCCCACTACATATGAACATGATGATTTGCTTTGTATATTGGGCATAATCCAATTGTTGATGATATATATGTATATATATGTTAGTTGTGTTGGGCGTGGACCCTGAAGTACATGATTGATGAAAAGTTTTGTGTTGAGCGTGGACCCTGAAGCACATTATCGATGAGATGTTTTGTGTTGAGTGAGAGGCTCTGGAGCACATGAGTACTTACATTTGTGTTGAGCATAAAGCTCTGGAACACATGAAAATATAATTGGAAATGTTGGGCATAAGCTCTGGAGCATTCCATGTTGATGTTGAACATAAGATTTGGAGCATCGGATCCTTGGCCATTGTATCCCTAGGTGTATCGTACAAGTACATCCTAGCATTTAGTGTTGAGCAAGAGCTCTGAAATTGCACTATATTTGTAACTCCCTATTATAATCATTGAGTATGGGCTCTGGTAAGTGCTAGGGGTTACTGAAAAGATTAAAATCACCTCTGAGTGAAAACGACTCGAGAATAATATTGATCTCATCATACTTATTTTTAAGTGATTAAATGAAATTTCAAATTTCTGTATTCTCATCAAGTACTGAAGAATTACCACGTTATATGAGGAAAATCCAACATGCAAGAATGTTTAGAGTTGAATAGCCTAGTAGACCTAGGCCATCTATCTACTTAACCTTCATGAAGAGGTGTCGTTAAGTCTAGGGAACATATTACATGATGCCCAAAGAAAAATTCTTACAAGTATTATAATACTATGTATTTTATGCATAGTATGTATAAATAATTAATTATGATTAATTATCTAATTGAATAAAGAAAGAAGAGAAGCTCCACCAATTATTATTTATTATTAAAGGTTTAATAAATAGTGAAATAGCTATGAAAGAGTAATTAGGAACTAGTTAAAAGGAAATAGCTATGATAAATAGCTATGAAAGATTAAAAATTACCCCAGTAATTAAAAAAGGGTTAAATCAAGAAATAAAGGATTTCTTGATTTAACTGCCCCTTTGACTGAAAATTCTATCTATAAAGACTCAAGCCAAGCAAAGGCTTGGAGTTCTGATTTCTATCTAGGAGAATTATTATCCTGTCTGTTTTTACTCTCATGGGTTTTGTTGGAGAACTTTTCCTGCAAGGAAAAGAGGATTGATTCAGAACTGATTACCAATTAGGAAACCCTACCTTAGAAGCTCTAAGCTACTTGTATGTTGGAGTCCAGTTCGGGGGGATCTGGATTAAAACCAGGAATGGTTCCGGGTCATGGTTGGATGGAACGTGGTAGTTCCCAAGTGATTTGGTCATCAAACAGAGCTCAGATGAGCATTGAATTGTTAATGCTGGTTATTTAAGTGTGCAGGTGTAGCCATTGACAAAGATTAAAATTCAGGTATGGAACCCTTGAAGGCCTATTCTATTTCTTTCCTAAAGATTCATTACGGTTTATGTCAAGTAATGGCTGCAATGTAATTTCTAACCCTAATGGTTAAGTTTTATGGTTAACAATTTGCTAGATTTTGTATTTGTAATTTACTAATCATAGGCTGGAGAATTTTTATTATATGTTGTTTATGTTGAGGGTTTGTATATTTCATAAATGTTCATGTATTAACTAGGTTTTGATTTTAGTATTGTGTTTATACTTTGTTCTCTGTATTTAATACTCTGCTAACATATTCCATTTGTCAGCAGAAGCTTGCCCTAAGCTTTAAAGAAACTAGTTCAGTAGTAATTAATTAAAATATTAATTATGCTAACTAATAACAAGTATATATTATAAACTAGATCTACTAAGAACAAATTTCATATAATAAACAAGCTAATCAAATTATTAAAGACCTTCAAAGGTCCATTTCACATAATCATTAAAACAAAATACTTTACATAACTGGAAACAAACATTATAATTAATCAGAGGGATATCGTGACCATCCATGTGGTCCTTATCAAGACTCTGCCATAAAACCTACAATCTTAACATCTATAATAAAATACCATAAATCACATGCATTATATCTTTAAAGGTCCCATATAATATTCATCATAAACATCCATAGATAGAGGTCGTGGTATTGACCCTTATGGGTTACAAATATAATTCATAAGCAAAATTAAACTCCACATTAAAAAATCTCTATAGTTCTTTTTTAAACAAGGAATTGTTCCTCTTAAGAAGAAAACCCTATCTTATGCCAACACAGGTCGCGACATTGAATCCCATGGATGTGAGTGACCCAAGGCCAACATAATAATAACCTTAACATAAATCATTACTGTAATCAAAATGCATAACAAAATCCATAGCTTAATATATAGTATCCTTTCTATTATTACATATAAAATGTTTTACAATTTGGTGTTGCTCAGGACCAAATCCTAAAGGTCGTATACCCAGTACACTGGCCACGACCAAGTTTCCAAATCCAATCACACAGTTATAATCACACAGTCATGCTACAGTAACCAAAACAATATCGTGGGTTTGCCATAACCCTGGTTGTTACAGCCATATCTTTTAACAAATTACATATTAAAATGCCAACTAAGCTATTCTAGTCATTGGGAGAGGCACATGCCATTCATGGCATGACCTGCACCCACACTTAATCATTAAAACCAAATTACAACACTCTGTATATACACAGTTTCCTTTAACGCTAACACAAAGCTTATGGTGGCAAGCCAATGGGCTACGGTACCATTGCAATAATGGTGCAACCCATGGCATAATGCCCTAAGCTCTAGAAGCTTTCCCAAACATAAATTACAAACAATACAAATGGATTTCCGTGCATACCTCCAAAACCCAAACTGTTACCATTATACACAAAGTAAATTCTATAGGATTAAAGCCACGATCGAACCTAGCAAGTCAATGTTTTAAACGCAACATTAAAATAACCACACAGTCCCAAATTTACACAGTATAATCTATTAAAAATGCTGAATGGAAATTGTATGCATCTTATACCAAAACAAATTACAGTCTTCACATAAAATCCAACGCACAGTATATTTACATAGTAAGGCACGAATCCTCTTTTACAACAGTTAATGTATTAATAATGTTAAATGGCAAGTTGTGAGATATGGCACCATTACAAGTAATGGTGCAGCCACTGCTCAAGATGCCAAACCTCCCAATGAGATTCAAAACCCAGAGCAAGTTACATTACAAACCCTAAAGGCAGAGTCTACAAGTGCCATCTAAAACCCCAACCCTATAAAGAATCTAAACTTAGAAAAGCCCAGAACAAGAAGATGCAAGTAAGATATTAATAGCAAGCTTACCATGGCCATGAAGTAGCAACCCCAAATCAAAAGCTTAGCTCTGTGCAAACCCCGGAGTGCCTTCGTTTTCACTTGCAATCAAATCAACGATGGCATGAGAAGCATGACCATGCCATGGATAAAACAATGAAATAATGTGTTTACAGAGAGTCTGGTGGTTAGCTTACCTGCAAATAAATGGAGGTCACCTCCCTTCTCCAACTGTGTAGAAGCCACATGAAACCCCAATTCCAAAACCACATAATGCACAAACAACGAATGCCCAAACCCTTTTCCAAGCGTTTTCACAAACCCCGATAGAATTAATGGCACCAGCGGGTGGCCATTAACTCATTAATGAACCCTCACCATAGTTTATGAATCATCGCTATAATACATTCAACCAAGTCTTAAGATCACCTTAAGATAAACCTTGTTATATCGTGGTGCACACTATATCCTATAGTTACGCCACCTTCTAATGCCGGCGTAGACATATTACCAATGACATGGTATTTATACCATAGTCTTTCAACTCTAAAGTGTGCACAGACTTAACACTATTGTGTAGTGTTTACATTTTATCCCCCTAGCATCAAAGTAATGTGTTGGTACATGCCCTTTGCTAGTTCATATAGGTAGCATTTGTGCATAAGTCTTATTCTAGGTTTTGTAATATTTAGGAATCATGGCTGTAATTCCCCCGGACTATGTTTTTATTTTGTTTATTATTATTTGCTGACTATCTATGAATAATAAATTATGGTTGTTGATGACTCAGCCAAAGAGTTCGGGGAGGACTATGTAATAATTTACCCTTGGGGGTTAATGACAATGAGAAAAAGACAAAATTATTGATGCAACGAATATGGTGGAAGCAGCCAGGTTAAAAAGAGGAAACCTACAAGAAACAGTATGGGACAGAGACTGGCTAACTTAAGGGACTGAAATAAAGTAATTGTCAGGTGTGCAGAATCAACACAGACACATACCTAACATAGGGGATACCATTAAGCCCTGGGAATTCTGTGGAGGAAGAGGAGAGGGATAATGGGGAAAGACCTAGGCAAAACAAGAAAAAGGATCCAAGAAAAATTGAAAGAAAAATAGCATATGGTGTAGGCAGGACACTGCCGAGTATGCTGGGAAAAGGACTCTGCTTAGAGAGTGCCTGCTATTGGGCATGATTTCCTGTGGACAGTCTAAAAACATAAAGCTGAATTTAGTGGTCCCTACTGCCGTCCTGGGAGGTTTGGATCAGGGGTGACTAGAAGGCAAAAGAGTTGATCCTAGTCTACGGCTAGGTGGAACGTGGCTGCTTCCACCATAGTTCGGTACCTCTGATCTACAGGTTTTCTAAGTATGAGTTTGTTTTTTGTTATGTATGTTGTAACCTGTATTTTTTCTCTTAGATTATGTCCTTATTTGTGTGTGAAATTTCATGGGTTAAGCTGCAAGTAAATATTTATCTTTTGAATGCTCTATGGATAAGAAGTAGATTATATATATATTTATATGCATGTTCCTGTAGCTAGCAGTCCTATTCCTTCTACACCTCGGCTGCGTTATCAGGAGGGTTTGTTTGTTGCAACATTTAAAATTAGCACATAGAGTATGAAAGATTTTAATTCTAGTTCTTGCATATACAAGCAATAGATCAGGTTTGATTTTCTAAGTATGATTTTGTGTTCATGAATTCAAATATTTTGCTTTACTATTGTTTTACACCACATGTAGATCAGTAAACGATATGACTATCAAAGGCTTCCAACTTATTTGATGTTATCAAATGAGAGTTAGAAAGAAAACTATACTTTTAACTCTGTGTTGGTTATTTTCATTGGTATGAGTTACGGTTGAGATCGGAAGACATCATCAATATCAACGTCTTCCTTTATTTTCTACTTTTACTGCTCATGGTCTTAAAAAGAGGATGGATCGGGGAAAACAGTATAACCTATGAGCCACAACCCCGAAACATGCATGGTCTAGACTTTGTGTATTTACATTGACCATGCCTGTAAAAACCCTAACCTATGTGCAAGATGAAGTTTCAGCCTTATACTAAATCCGTAGCCATTGAAAAATCTCAACACGTTGGGCGGTGGGGGGTGTTGGCTTGAGAGTAAACTAGCATATGAAGAAAAATTCTTCTGTTGTGTAAAACAAAATAGTGAAGCCCATGTGCGGCTCAAAACCCCTCACCTCACACATGAGCTCCGAATTAGGATTTACATTGTTACGGAGAGAAATTCCTATGGCTTGGGGTACCACAACAAACAGCTTTGACTCCAGAAATCAATCTTTCCCAATATGCAAA